>JAKSZP010005600.1:0-98764 GCA_022478985.1 Massospora cicadina
CAACCTATACTTGAGGAGCTACACCGCAAACTACTGATTTAACTATGAGGAGACTTGCAGATGAAATCATTTGATTGCAAGCTTTAGCTTCAAGTTCCCTTGCTGCTACCACCTTAAAGTAGGGAATAAGAACCAACGCTAGTAGACCTATGCTACCAGAATACCAAGTCAGGGATTTGATACTCTTCTATCACCATAGGCTAGGAGGAAGGATTCACAAACTAGACACCTTTTGGGCTGGTCTATATCATGTTATTTATCATCAGGGTATTGAATACTCCATTGCCTCTGTTGATACTAGTACTGTTATCATTAGAGTGCATAGTATATTTCTGCGTAAGTATGTGCCCCCTAGGAAAGATCTTGATTGGGGCATTGTTGGGGATTCATCTACAATGACCAAATTTACTCCAGATAAAGATTTGATACTTTTCTAATTAGGTTATAAAATTTACGTCAGAGATAACCTATTCTAGGTTGGACTGACAATCAACCCTTTGGAGTTATCAACCTTCTCTGAAGGATGATGTTAAGATATCTGATGAGGCTGAAAATCATTTAAGAGGATCAGACTAATCAATTAAGAATATTATCAAATCTAGCCATCACAAGTATGGCCTTAATAATCAGCATATTAGTCATCTAATAGGTAATATTTTCCCTTAGGTGCACCTCAAAAATCCTCAACATACTTACTAAATCTACCCCTATAATGTCCTTCATTTCTAACTATTAAACTACCTCAATTTTTGTCTTAAATAGCATAATTTTAGTCTCTTTTCAAACATATTCTGTATTTCCGATTGGAATCAACTATAGCAATGGAACTAATAACTTTATTGCAATTGAGTCATTCTTTTCTAGAGCCACGGAACTAATAATTTCGTAGCCTTCCTAGCACATGCTTATCATAATTTCTCACAAAATTCCAATAGCATCCTTTGGCGTAAATCTCAGTCAGTACCATTTGAGGGTGGATTCTAGTCTGCACATTAGTTGCTGGTATTTCTGGAGGGCATCAAGTGTAATTGAACTATGCTGGCACCAGTCCCTTACCGTGATGCTGTTCCACCCATTATCTGTGAAAATTTATGCCATGGCAGCTGGAACTCCCACCTTGCATCACTGAAAGACTTCAGAAGGGGCGAAACCTTCAGCATCATATGGGGCAGCTACCGCCAGTTCTTAAAAGGATTGCTTCTAATCCCAGATGGTTTTGATTTGGATCCCTTCTTTGAGCCATTCTTGTCCCAGGTCTGGGGTCATGACCCCTTTCATCGCTGTTGACGCCTGTGGTAAAATCTTGTGTTCCATCCATGGTTGGGCCAACAATGGGGTAAATTCCGCTGCTTTCCAGTCTGTGGCTTCAGCTAGTGTGGCAACGTTGCACCAGAGTTTCCATTTCTTGATGGGGAAAGGTTGGCCTTAGAAGGTTTTGTGGATCAGTTTCATGACACCTAAATCTGCTCATTCATGTACTTGGTTGATAAATGATCCCGCGCAGATACAGTATTTCATTTCCATTGGGGTGAATCCATTAAAGGACCAGTTAATGACCACTTCCAGTTCCCAATCCTGAAAGGGTCCCCACTTCACCGCTTTATCTTTCATCCAGCCCACCTTCATCAAGTCAGATGCGGTGGCTGGAAGAACTTGGGTGTATGACCAGTGTAGGGCCTCGGTGGCCTTGAACCCAGCCACAATATATGGCAATGCCTCCACAGGGGAGAATGTGGTGTTAAACCATTCCAATACAGTGTCAACTGAAATTGTATGTCAGGCCTATTTGATGGTGGTTGAAATGTTCAGGAACCATTTCACATAATCAGAATAAGACCGTTGGAGTGAGTCCCAAGCTTCTGACAGCTTGGGCAAATATCGCTGATATCCCGGCCTTATTGTATTCCATTGTATTTAGGAGATCAATACTGGCTGCTATCCAAGCATTTGCATCCATTGACTTCAAATCTTCTCAAACTGCAGCTTCAATCACTTTATGGTCCAGGGGGAGTTTCATCAATCAAGGGCATGTTCAGTTTGGATCAATGAAACCTTGAAGAGCATCACCATCTCATGCAATATTTGGGCATTGAGCCATCATTTGGCTGCCCCAGCAGAAAACTTATGATCATACCAAATGGCCACAATGGCCAGCATGATATTTTTTGGAGATTCATTGTGTCACTGTTAAATATGGGAACTGTAGGGCCTCCTATTGCTTAATTTTGCATGAAGACATGCCGCGGTGGGCTAACATGTCCTTCTGGATGGGGGTGTACTTTAACAGGGCCCTAGTCACCAACTTGACAGCTGTCAGGGTCTTGGCCCCTTTTGATAGTACTTTTACTTTTTATGAACTTTTGCGGGTGTCCAATCCTTCAGATTCAGTTCCTGATCCTCCTTCATCCCAAATGAAGATGATCCTCAATTGTTTTCTCTGATTTGCTGATCAATTTTGGGCTGATTTTGCTGTCATGGTTAAATAACATGATAGTGGGCACCAACCTAAGGATAAGGCTGGGCGGGCAGGAGGCCCAGAAGGTGAAGCTTCAGGCCCTCCCTGAACTCAAGCACACAGTAGACCAACGCTGGGTGCAAGTTAAATATGGCCAGGTTGGTACTAGTGAGGTGCCTAACGCCCCGCCCCTTGCGTTGGCCCAGGCACTAAAATGAATTGGTCTACACAATTAACGAGGACAGCTCAATTTGGTTGATTCAGGAATGGGGTTTCAAAACCCATTCCCTTTACGAAATTACATGTTCAGGTCGGATCCAACTTCAATTGATTACTCGAATAAAGTCAGTTTCAGTGTATTCTACCAATTTGGATGGGAGTGTTTGCCTATTGGTGAATTGGTGCTTGGGACTGCTTAGGCAGACCCCAAATTACCCTGACAAAGCTTGAATTTGATTTTCATGACCAACATTCCTTGTTAGTCGACTTTTACACATTAAACTTCCCATTTTTCCTGTTTTTTATTAAAAATGTTATTTTGGATGATCCTGTGCGTAAAACTCTTTGAGGAGGTCTTGTGCTATGTTAGCCATTCCATCACAAATATGATTAGGATATCCCCTCGTGCACCTCTGGATCATCCAGGTTCCCTCCAACCTGAGACGCCTAACACTTTTCCCTTGTGTACCGTGTCAATTTTGGTTGGTATTTACAACTATAATCGCCCTCTTTCTCTTAAGTTATTATTGCTCCAGCACCTTCTGCTGGACTCTAGTAACTCTCATACTAACGGCTAGTTTCCTGGCTTTGGCCTTATACACCCTACACTACCACGCTGGGAACAGGAGAGTTATAGACACTCTCCTTACATCAGTTGACCAATCTCTTAATTTTATGTGCACAAACTTTTCTGTGTGGTACTTTTCCAAGGTGTAAACGGTGGGCACCGGCTGTGGGCTTCAGCTGTGGTCAGCTGCACTGCGGTTTCCTCTTTTCCTCGAAGGTATAAGCATCTCAGCGTTATTATGGCTGCCTCCAACTGGAAAGTACCCACCCTTTGTGCTTGTACCTGGTGGATATGGATGCTTTGAGGTCCAAAAGTCATGATTCCCCGACTTTCCACTGAAATAACCAAAAACAATTTTAATAAACAGGTTTTACTTTTACAATGCATTCATACAATTCCGGCAGAATTAGCGCAGATGGCTTTGGGGGTGTTGGCCTTAGATAACGTTAGGCATTCCATTGTTGTTATGAGAATAGGTCGTTCACATCTAAAGATGCGTTACATAATGGAAACACTATGTATACCTCTGAACCATATTTGCTCTCTCATGGCTCAGAGATGGAACTTACTCCTGTGTATCAAATCACCACAGAATTTCCCCGTTTGACCTCTTCCATGATTTGCAGCACTTGGGAAGTTGAAAAGGAACTGCGTTTACAAGATGAAAATGTTCATGCCCCTGCTGAAGATATGGTGGGATATGTGGCCTCAGTAGTAAGAGTGGCCAAGTATCCCTCTTCATTCTTTGATTCAAAATCATATCAGGGTGACACCTTAATGCCAGATGAAGAGTTTGGTGGTAATTTACTGGCATTTTCAGCTTTTTTTAGGAACCATTCCAGGTATTTACTGAATTGCTATCCTTTCCTCCCCTTTAGGGAAACTCAGCAACACTATTCTGGTGGATACTGGCGCCACTAAAAACTTTATGGACCAGAGCCTAGCCGACTATCTTGGGCTGAGTTACTTACCAGGTGGTATGGTTAGGGGAGGGGCGTCCCAACGTGTTCCCACTCTGAAGATTATTGGGACAGTGGACTATCAGGTTGGCAAGTACCAATTGTCTGATCACTTCCAAGCTATCAAAAACCTCTTGTACCCTATCATTTTGTGTGTGGAGTGGTGGCGGAAGTTTGACGTTAGAACCAACCTGAAGGAGAATACCCTTTCTTTAACATCAAAGAATGGTCGCACATTAGTTGTTCCTTTGTTGGTGGATAACGCCCATGGCGAATTGCCTCACTGACCCCATCTTCACACTCTTAGCCTTAATACTATGTTGAAGCCAACCGTGTAGGTTCCCATACCTTCTTGTTTGAAGTGTTTGGAATCTTCCTTTGATGCCGCATCAGCAAACGCACCAACTGATCACTATGAGTTTGATTGTAAGTTCAAGCTCACTGTAGATCTGTTGCATATCTCTTCCCCCGTTTAACCATTGACTGTCCGTGAGGAAGAGGAGTTAAATGTGTGGGTGAAGGAGCAGTTAGCCAAAGGCGCGATTTTTCAGCATAACTCCCCTGTATGCTCCTCACTTCTCTTTGTTGAGAAGGCGATGGTACTATACGCCTATGTGTAGACTATGGGAACCTCAACAACGTCACTGTACCAGATCTACATCCCATCCCTTTGGATTCTCAGATTGTGCGCTATGTGGAGAAGGCTAAGGTCTTCTTCAAGCTGGATTGCCTCAATGCGTTCAATCAGATTCAGATTAAAAAGAAACAAGAGTGGTTAACCGCCTTTCGCACCAGAAAAGGAATATTCCGGTTTTGGGTCATGCACTTTGGGCTTAAAAATTACCCTGCCATCTTTCAACGCCACATTGATGCAGAGTTGGGGGACTTGTTAGGGGTATGTGCGGTTGCCTACATGGATGATATCCTGGTGTTTTCCCCTGATCATGAGTCACATGCAGTACCTCCTTAGCAAGTGGTGGGGAGGCTAAAGGCAGCCCACCTTACGCTAAAGATCAGCAAGTGTGAAATCTTCAAGTCCAGGTCACTTTTCTTGGCAACATCGTATTTGACCAAGGACACATGATAAACTAGACAAGGAGAAGGCTATTTAAGAGTTGCCCACCCCACCTCAGTCAAGGAATTAGGGAGCTTTTTGGGGACGTGTACATTCCTCAAGAAGTTCATGTCCAATCTTTCTGAGGTGGCAGCACCCTTATATAAGGCTAGTGGTGCAAAGGTGCTTCAGTGGTCCCCCGTTTTGGAGAATGCTTTACAAGCAGTGAAGTGCACCCTGTTGTCCACGTCTGTCCTTCGCCATGTCAATCCTTCAAAAGAGTTCATTGTGTCTACTGATGCCTTCAACTTCACCATAATGGCTGGCATGTTACAAGTAGGCAAAGATGGGATAGAGCATCCAGTGGGATATTTTTCTAGGAAAATGTCTCTGCCTGAGTTGAATTATGCCGGTTATGACAAGGAATTACTAGCAGAGGTGGAGGTGCTGACTTATTGGCGTCACCACTTGCATAGCTCTACCCAACCTTTCCATGTACGTACAGATCACCGCGCCTTACTGTACTACCAAGCTCCTCATGTCCTAACCCCACGGCAGACCCGTTGGCATGAGACCCTTTCCCAATTTGCATTTTTGTATGATTTCACCAAGGGCAAGGAGAATGGTTAGGCGGATGCTTTGAGCTGCAACCCTGCGTTGGCTCCTGATCCAAAGGAGGTAGAAGTTCATAACTCATAGTTGATGATTCTGCCAAATAAAATTGTGTCTTAACTTCCCTCTACCCATCCAATGGGCCAGCGCTTGCACCTCTGAAAAATGCAGAGGAATACAGTATGTTCAGAGAGGTAGTCCTTTCTCAGCCGCTAACAGCCAAATATACTATGGTACTTGCTAAGAGCGCTTTTAATCAAGAGGATCTATTCAGGAGTTATAACGTAAAGGATGAGATGGTGTGGTTTCTTGGGCGCCTATAGGTTCCTGCTGGACCACTGCGCCTGGAAATCATCCAAGACCATCATCATGGACTTACCGTTGGTCATCCTGGTAAAGCAAAGACGTTGGAATTAATATGACGCACCTACAATTGGAAGGGCTTGCCTGCTCAGGTGGGACGGTATTGTAAAGAGTGCTTGATCTGCAACCAAATGAAACCAAATAGTCAACCTTTAGCGGGGTTGTTGGTACCAGTCCAGAAGGCTGAAGGGCCCTGGACTTCCCTATTGGTGGATTTCATTGGGAATTACCTGTCTCTGATAGCTATGATGCCATCATGGTGGTGGTGGGCCGTTTTACAAAGTTCGCCCACTTTATTCCTTGCAGAACTACATTAACCGCTGCTGAGATGGCTAGGCTCTTCTTCATTCATGTGTTTGCGCTCCATGGGGTTCCCTAAGAGATTATCAGTGACCGGGGACCCCAGTTTACCTCCGTTTTCTGGGGAGAGGTGAGTAAGACTCTTCAGATTCGCCCCTGCCGTTCAACTGCCTATCACCCCCCAATCATATGGGCAGACTGAACGAGTAAACCAGTGATTGGAACAGTTCCTGAGGTGTTACACTGCCGCAGATAATTTAGATTGGGTTTCTCACCTCCCAATCAGCCCAATTTAGTTACAACAACACTTTTCACTCTTTGATTGGTTGTTCCCCTTTTTTCTCCAACCATGGCTTCAACCCCGCCTTTAACATGGAGCCCAGCTGTGGATCTAAGGTTGAAGAGGTGATGGACTTTTCCAAGAATATCAAGAAGGTCCACCAGAGGGTTTCCACAAGTTTGGAGGTGGCAATGCAAGTGTATAAGAAGAATGCTGATAGTAAGCACCGAGTGGGTCCAGCATATAAGGAAGGGATCTCATGATGCTTGATGCTCATAACATCCCTATCAAGCAGCCATGCAAGAAGCTGGGACCAAAGAGGATTGACCCTTACCGCGTTGTTAGAAAGGTGGGCCATGCCTCATACCTGCTAGATCTTCCTTCTTCATTTAGGATATTCTTTGTCATTCATGAGAGAAAATTGATGTTGTCTGAGGGCCCCCTACCAGAGACTCCTGAGGCCTATCTCATGGATGGGGCGCCAGTATGGGAAATGGAGGATATAGTAACCTCCCGCCATTTTCAAAGAAGACTTGATTACCTGGTATCCTGGAAGGGTTTTGATACTGCAGAGAACAGTTGGGTCCCAGCGCGCAACTGTGTGCATGCCCAAGATCTGATTGAAGCCTTCCATAAGCGTTTCCCCCAGGCCGCTGGATATTAACCCAAACTGACAGTTGCTACAATGAAGTTGGCCCCGGCTCACAAGAGCTTTTCCCTAGCACAAGCCCCTGGAGGGGGGATTGGGCTCCGTCAGGAGGGATAGTAATGTCATGAGTAAATGAAATGATATTGGGCACCAACCCCAAGGATAAGGCTGTGTGGCAGGAGACCCAGAAGGTGAAGCTTCAGGCCCTCCCTCACCTCAAGCACACAGTAGATTAACACTGGGTACAAGCCAAATATGCCCAAGTTGGTACTAGTGAGGCGCCTAACGCCCCGCCCCTTGCGTCAGCCCAGGCGTTAAAACGGATGGTCTATTTAATTAACAAGGATGGCTCAAATTGGTTGATTGTGGAACTTGGTTTTGAAACCCATTCCCTTTATGAAATTATGCGTTCAGGTTGGATCCCACAATAATTGATTACTTGAGTAGAGTTAATTTCAGTGTATTCTACCAATTTTGATGGGAGTGTTTGCCCATTGGTGAATCAGTGCTTGGAACTGCTTAGGCAGACCCCAAATTACCCTAACAAAGCTTAAATTTGATTTTCATGACCAACATTTCTTGTTGGTCAGCTTTTTCACAATAAACTTCCCCGTTATTCTCATTTTTTTAAAAAAATGTTATTTTGGATGATCCTGTGCGCAAACCTCTTTGAGGAGGTATTGCGCTATGTATTTATTCCATCACAAATATGATTAGGATATCCCCTCATGCACCGCTGGGTCACCCAGGTTCCCTCTAACCTGGGACGCTTACCCACTTTTCCCTTGTGTACCACGTCGCTTTTGGTTGGTTTTTACAACTATAATCGCCCTTTTTCTCTTGAGTTATTATTGCTCCAGCACCTTCTGCTGGACTCTAGTAACTTTCATATGAACGGTTAGTTCCCCGGAGTTGGTCTTGTGCATCCTGCACTACCACGCTGGGAACAGGAGAGTTATAGACACTCTCCTTACATTTGCTCCCACTGTCAACTTGTATTTGTTATGCTAGCACCTAATGGTTCTTTGGGGATTATTCTGACAGTTTGCTCTGACTTGCTGATCGATTCTGGGCTGATATTTCCCCACTGTCAACTTAAATTTGTTGGGTATTGCACCCAATGGTTCATCAGGGATTATCACCAACAGTTTGCTCAGTTTGCTGGTTCAATCATGGTTGGGGATTGTTCTCCCCCTTGACTGGTCATTATTGGGACTGGTCCCCAACATATTTTTAGGGTGATTGTTACGAGCATCATTGGATATTTTCTCCATCTCAGTTGCAAGCATTTTTTGTTGTTGCCAAGATGAACTGGGCCCTTGGCTTTCGCTGGATGAATCAGCTTTGGTCTCTGATCCAACCTAAACTTCATCAGTTTTTGGTTTTTTCAAAAAGGTTTTCCCCTGAAAGGCCCCAATTCCTTCACCTAATTGAGGTTTGGTGGGGAATATCCCAACACCACTGTTCATAGCATCACTTTTTTCTCCCCAAGGGTGGCATCAATTGTCTGGTTTTTGGCGGAAAATGATCCTGGGGAGCCTGTTACATTTGTCACGATTGTCGCTGGGTTTTCATGGTTTTTGGTCAAGTTTAATTATTTTTTGGTCATTTGTGTTAGTGATTTATTATCTGTCGAGAAACTATTAGGTGGGCCTTTACCATTATTAGTCAAGCGTAAGCCTTTGTCAGCAGGAAGTTGTCCAGATGGTGCATCCATCTTAGCATACTTCATAACTATATTTGTATCTGGTGCAAGCAAGCCTTCCATTTCTTTGTGTTTTGCAAAGATGGGTGGAAAGACTTACTTGCACTAAGTGGTATGGCCATAGAATATAGCTCTATAGGTGCAGTACTTAACAGAAAGGCGGATATTCTCTATGGGCTTGTACTAATTACTTTTTAAATTTAAAAGTGCAATTTTCAAGAGAAAGATATACTGAGAATCCTAACCACTATAGCGTGAAGGATAACGAAATCCTAAATGGGTGAAAGGAAATTCAACTTCCAGAAGGACCCACTGATCTTTCTAACAGAGGCACTGAGTCAGCTAATGAAGATCTTGCCATTTGGAGGTCCTTGGAATCAGCTGCCCTATCTAAAGAAAATCAGATTCATAAAACCTATGTCACCTGTCATATCAGTAAAGAGATCACCTTACTCTACTCAATTCCAATTATTACACAAAGTTCCTATTAGGCAAAGCAGAATATATAAGCAGCCTTTAAATATGAATTTTGATTAATAAAATAACCTTCAGATTCTCTAGTTATTTTCACTAGTGATTTATTTACCTGTTTTTGTACATACCTTGCCTGTTCAAAGTGAACAGATTAGCTTTAACAATGAATTTCTGTTGTAAGATTGCATCAGGGAACCTAGTCCTTAAGAGGTTTTGCTGGACCCACGTTCAACTAATAATCAAAAAGCCTTTGAAGGTCCTGACCTTCAGAGAGGATGATATAGTTCTACAAACTGGTGCTTTCTGCGAGGTCCCTTCTGAGGCTAGCTGGTGAAGACATACCTTCATGAATAATACCAGCATAAAAGAAAATTTACAAAGCAATTAACTTTCCTGCTTTGGTGCCCATCACAATTCCCTACACTGACGATACTTGCTATTTCACAAATGAAATGGCTAACTCAAATGCTATTGTGCCCATCTCAATTTCCTGCATCAACGCTTCTTGCTATTTTTACAATAAAGTAGCTAACTCAAATGCCTAAGTGCTCATCTCTATTCTCTTCACCAAAGCGCCTCAATTTTTAGTGATGGAATTGAAAAAATTAGAGCTAACAAAACCTAAGAAAATCTCAAATTCAATTTTGAGGCTGTGCTAAAACCTCCCAACAAGCCAAATGAAGAAGTCAAAGCCTCTGACAGCCTCTCTGCTCTGCTTTCTGATTCTGAGGATTCTGTAATAGATGAAAACATCCCAGTTTTTGACTGCCATCTTGCCTTCAGATTGGCAGATGGATGCCAAAAATTCTAATATGAGGTTCCCTTGAGGTAAGCGTTTTGACTCATCATACTCACCAATTCAACCTCAAATTTTGGGAAATTTTTAAACGAGAAGATTTAACAGTTAAGAAAGGATTTTGACCCCAAAATTAGCCTTATTCTATTTATTTCCAAAATAAACATGCTGATAAATTCAATTCTAATAACGTAGGGCACCATGAATGACACAGGAAAAACCAGAGCATTTGGCAGATCAGTTTACCGCCAAATCTCAACTTTTTTGTTAAGAATACAAAATTATGATTGCCTCAGTATTTCAGGTAAGACAAGGCAAGAGCGGCCCCAAGGCCACTAGAGAGACCCACATGAGGGCTGGAAATGAGAAAGAAGAATTCTGAACTGAGTTCAGGTTATGTGGCCCCAACCTTTCAAGGTCACTCTTCTAGGGAGCCCCTCCACACTTTTCTTTGCACCCCAAGGTGCACAAAGAATAGCTTGGGAGGGGCACAGCCCAGCGCCGAGCCTGCATGAACCTCAAACCCCCAAAATAACATTTCAACTCAAAACGGAAATCTAAACTTTGAGTCAAAATGTAACAATTGGTTCAACCCAACCGGTACAACTTCCAGCTGCTCAACCAAGTTAGCTGAATTAAATGATTCAGTGCCAAATTCATTTTCCTTGGCTGATAAGACTAATACATCTTGACAAAACACTTGAGTTAGCTGAGTCAAGCAGCCTTGAGGCCAATTCAACCTCTTCTACAACTTTACTTATTTTAAAATTATTTAATTATATTTATTTTTTACTAAAATTGAAGGATCTTCTGCCAATGTCAGAAAATAAGAATTTCCTGACAAAACTGTCAGACATTTACCTTTGCATCTCAAAAATAAGAATGTTTTAGGTCCAGTTATAGCAAAAAAGGGAAATGTCAGCCATTTGCGATTCCCTGATGCCATTATGAGCCAATTTAATGGAAATGTCAATGAGAACGGCCAAAAGACCCCAGCCAATTCTTGGTGGAACCCCATAAATTGGGGTACCACCAGTTCAAAACCCACATGGGAACATTTAATAAACTTAAACAATTGGATTTCACTGATTGCACAATAGACTCCAAGGAAACCAGTGGAAGGTACTCCCTCAACCAGCACTGAGTCCTTCACCACACCTGAGCAGGGCCACCCCCTTTTATAGGCATGGTGGCAGGCCCCCAAGGTGAGAAATATTTCTCAAGTGGTGATTGGTTGTGGTACATCAAAACCCTGCCGCATGGGTATATTCTGCCCCAAAACCCCAACATCTGTTTCCCAAAAATTATCTAACTTTCCCCTACAATCTGATAGGATTGACTCCTATATTACCTAAATTGGAAAGCATTGCAGCTATTCCAAACCTATCTCCAAATCCCTCTGACCTTCAAAAATAATATAAATACTAGTTATTGGAAATCAGAAAGGGATCACTTCTCATTTTTCCCCCGCACTCTTATTAAAATTTATAAAACCCAATTTTTATATTTATCTATTTTTTATTTTATAAATCCTTTGTGGGATCCAGTGGCGTAGCACCAAGCGAGCATACCTGAGCTGGATTCCTACAAAAACTCAGTACATTTTTAAGGATTTTAAAAAGCTTCCACCTGATGGCCTTCTAAAATTTATGCCAATCTTTGCTCAATTTCTTCTGCCTTTGCCTTCCTGCAAATCTTCCAGTTAATACATTAATATTAAATTCCAAAACCAGACTGAATTAGTGGTTGCATATTTAAACCTAATCTATGAAGAAACACAACCTGGGGTTTGGTTGGATAATGATGATTTAAGCTCTCAAACCAATTTAAATCCAAAATCCAACCTTCTAACCAAAGATTATTGTCTGCAATTAGATTTAAAGGTTCAATCATCCAATTTAAGATTTGAAACCTATGATTCAGCTTTTTTTTGGGCCAAGTTAAATCAAAACCTGAAGTTCTAATCAATACAGTCCATTTAATTAAACGAAAGGCTGCACTTCCCAACTCCAGCGTTAAAACTACCCCAATTGATGGTCAACCCATTTAAATTTAAAGACTCTCAAATTTAGCCTCTAATATTAGCCAACGAATCTATTTAAAATATTAAATCTGTTTAAATCAAGGATCTAATGGTCTAACTTATGAATTATTCCACCCACTTGAGTCAAAAGTTAAATCACCTGATTTAAAATCTGAACTGAAAGATTTTATTTAAGCTGTTCAATTCTCTATATCAGCATCGTGTCATGAGCCCCACTGCCCCATTTTCCATGGTTAGCATTGATATTATTAGACCCCTACCTACACCGATGTATGGTCAACATTTTATCATTTTCGCAGTTGATCACTTTACAAAATGGGTTGAGGCTATCTCAGTTGCCTCTCCAACTTCCAAAGCAACCGCATCCTTCTTGCTGAAACAGGTCTTTAGTCACCACAGCAGCTCTAATGTGCTGCTATATGATAATAAAACCAATTTTATTTACAGTGTGGTTGCTGATTTTAACTCTCTAATGGGCACCTATCATTCTTTCACAACCCCTTATCATCTGGCTACCCATGGAGCTGTAGAATGAGCAAACAGTTCCTTATATGCCATTCTTTGCAAGATGGCTTCCTCTGATCCTTCAAAATGGATTGAATACTTACCATCAGCCTTATTAGCATATCATGTTAGATATCATCAAATCATACAGATGTCACCTTTCTGAGCCCTTTATGGTCGAAATTTAATTTTGTCCTCTAGTGTGCAGCCTATAAACAAAACTTCCATATCAGAAACCACTGACTTAGACATGCAAAGATCCGCTGATAAATTTTTTAGGTTACAAGCGTTAGCTTCTAGATCAATGGGTACTATTCAAAATAGGGAAGCTGATCAATGGAATGCCCAGTGGCTGGTCCTGCTTGAATTCCAACTGGTGGACCTCGTTCTATTGACCATCACTGGCCCAGGGGGCAAATACCTAAACTCAATACTCTGTGGTCAGGTCCTTACCAGGTGATCTACTGTCAGGTCCTGAATATTCAATTTCCTTTGTGAAATTAGGTGCTATTGTAAATTGGGTACATGCTAGATTCCTCCAAAATTATGTCCCTCCTCAGCAAGATCTTGAGAGAAGCATTGTCAAGAATCATGAGATTCAGACAGGTTTAAGCGGGATTTGAACTCCAGCTGCTCTGGAGAAAGCAAAAAATTATAATCACTGTACCAAGAAGGATAATAAAATCCTAAATGGGCAAAAGGAAACTCTACTTCCAGAAGGACCCACCAATCTTTCTAACAGAGGCACCAAGTCAGCTAATAAGATCTTGCCATTTGGAGGTCCTTGGAATCAGCTGCCCTAACTAAAGAAAGTCAGATTCAAAGAAAAATTTTGCCACCTGCCATATCAGTAAAGAGATCATCTTACCCTACTCATTCCCAATTATCACACAAAGTTCTTATTAGGTAAACCAGAATATCTCAGCAGCCTATAAATATCTCTAAATTTTGAATATAAAAAAACCCTATAGTTTACCTAGTTATTTTTACTTGTAATTTATTTGCCCGTTTTTGTACATATCTTGCCTGTTCAAAGTGAACAGATTAGCCTCAACGATGAATTTATGTTGTAAGATTGCCTTAGGGAACCTAGTCTCTAAGAGATTCTGCCGGACCCACTTTCAACTAATAATCAAATGGCCTTCAAAGGTCCTGACCTTCAAAGAGGATGACAAAATCCTACAAATACTTTATTTGAATTGATTGAATCAATAGAAAAGTTAAGAAATTCTTTACTATAAAATAACTGATAGACGTCTAGCATGTTACATTATAGATAATTCAATTAATCTATAATATAAAAGCAAGAGTTTGTGTGTGTGCTCAGCCAAAACTATGGCACTCAGAGCTTTTAAACTTCAGCATAATTGGATGGGATGGGGTCCATGTGCACCACAAATCTAGAGTTAAAATTTTATAATAAAAAACGTTCCATTTTTAAAAAGTGAAAAGAGTATGTTTTAATGGTAATCATTATACTATTAAGCTGAGCAGTTTATATTTTTTTATTTTATAATTTAAAATGTTTAAGGGGAGGATACCCAAGTGGTAGAGTAGGGACCTCTACCGCTGCCTCCTCGAGTTCGATTCCGGTACTGGAACTTTGGGTAGGGGACGATTATGACTGTGTTGGCTTTGCGCACCAATGCCCCGAACCGAGATAGTGAATAGCAAAGGCGGTCCATGGAGTTCCTGGCCTATCATACGCCGCGCATGGAGGTTTTCCGGATTTTATCCTCCTTTCCCATTCAATCGATTTCCCTTGATCGGTGCGGTATCATCCTCAGGTCGGCCCACCTCGAATAAAATAATTTAAAATGTTTTTGCCAAAAGGTTGTGGTTTAGGTTGATTCAATAGGTTCAACTGATTTTTAGTGAGTGATTATTAGTTTTTAGCTAATTCAAAAAGGTTTAATTACTACTAACTTATCAATGGCCATCTACAAAAAACTGATATAAATAAATAATGTTACTTCTCTAGCCTCAAATAGACAAATTTATATTATCTTTTATAGCATACCAACATATAATGCTGGGTAAAATGGGCTATCCTTATTAAAAAAAGACTAAAGTTAATTTAAAAATACAGCTTTTTAAAATGAGCCTATTAAGACTTGACCTCTTAGCCTCATTCTTTATTAAGGTGGGTTATAATTTAAAAAGCTATGAAGTCAGGCAACACTGGATAAAATACAATTTTTATATCTATTTATATAGAAATAGCTTGTCTAAAAATTGTACAGGTTGCTTTCTTTACTTTCCCTGATAGTACCCCCTATGATCTGTTTATCATCTTTCCTGAAAGTGTATCTCTATTTACACTGAGTGCAAAGCTGGTCCACAAGGCACATTCCTGCCCCAGGAAATGGAAGGCACAGGAGTATCCTGGGAAAGAAATTCACATGGGAGACCAATGATCTAACTATGGTAAATATGCTGACGCCAAACATCATTTCTCATGATGTGAGACAAATGAATTTATTGATGCAGCTCCTATGTCCACTAAGCAGCATAAAGTGAATCAAAAGGCGCTCAAAAAGCTTGTCAAGAAGGCAGCACAAAGGTTAATTCCCCTGAATACCAAACTGCCCATGGAGACACTGGTGTACTGCCTTCCTTTAAGCACTCAGCAACGCCAGCAAGTATCCAGGAAGCATCTTTCCCTGAGCATTACTCAGATATTTTGATCCTAATCCTCTTAATTTATCAAACTTTTCCTGTGTTAATGATGCAATTGACCAAGCTTATACTCATGGTTTCCCCTCCAGAATGATCATACTGTTTGAAAGTTACACTGGGTTTCATTAAAGACACCCCACATAAATTATGCCATTACAATAAAACAGAAGTGCTACCTCTGGTCATTATCCCTCGCCAAAAGCCAAGCTGATCCTATGGCGCAGCTGGGTCAATTGATCCAGCTCACCACTCATAGAATGTCCCAAGTTTTCTACTGAAAATAGGTGCACTCAATGTTATAGGTTTCAGGGCTTTTATGTTCCAGGATATTAAACTGAATATCTTGCGCAACCCTCCTGCTGGAATATTTGGGATTTAAGAACCTTTTTAACAAAAGAAAAAGAAGAGTGGTCAAAAGCACTTCATCCTATAAACTCCACTTGATCTCGCTACTGTAAGTTCATTATTTGACTTATGAAAAGGCTTAGTGTGGTTAAAAACTTGTAAATTTATAAAAGAAAGGGAACTAGCTGTAATATTATGTAATATTGAGGAGTTCATTCTCTTTAACATATTAGCCCTAATAACCAAATTTCCCACATTGAATTTCTTGTAAGAGTAATTAAAATTACTCTTATTAACCACCTTTATTCTGGATGATTTCAACTTTTGGTCAAATGCTGCTACTGATCTCTGGCCAATAAACTCTCATTAGCCACCAAACCATATCAAAATTTTAACTCTCAAAACACACAGAAAGCTATATGATCCCCTCCCCAGTAATTCTTCTGTGGTAAATCGCTTGATAAGGCCACATATACAGCAGGGTACTTCTTTGTCAATGTCTCAAACAGACTACATTCTCTTCCCCTTGCATTATAAGTCAAGAATCTTCAGATTTAAAACTAGAATGACACGGGTTTGAGACCACCGTTTAGTAGCAATTACCCTGGCTGCACACGACCAGTCACAGACTTACCCACGCTGGATTAAGGTAAGTACTGATACAATATCCATTGAGTAGTTCTCTCAGTGGCTGTCTCAAAAAACTTCTTTGCCCCATATGGTGTGCTCATTTCATGAAGATCCCTTAATAACATGGGTCTGATGAAACACACATCACAGCTTCTGAAAAGTGTATTGCATTTTGCTGTCATCACGCATCTAGAGCAGCATCAAAATGCCTCCAGCATTCTCTTGACCATCTGAAATGAAACGCCCATCACAGGGGATACAGCTCAGTATGAATTCAAAAATGAGTTTCTGCAACTAATCACTTACAATAGCTTAATATTGCACACCAACACTATTTATGCGTCTTGGCTGGCGCCTTACAGACCACCAAAGGGGAGAAGTAAACTATTTATTTTAAATGCAGCTTTAATGTACAGAAACAAGGTACTTCTTGTACCTAGGCTCAAGCTAGCACAGGTGCATTTGTTTCTTCTCCAGTAAAGTATCTGAACTGGTTCAACTTCTTTACACCAACCGTTACATTCAGTGGACTGTGACCCAGAGGACACACAACAATTTTTCCAAAATTATGTTCCAACCTATATTAACTTATATAGTCTTGTTTATGTTGTCTCTAATAAATAACGTTGGGATTCTGTATTCAGGGCGCCTCACCACAAGAGCCCTGGACCAGATGGCATTCTTTATGAGGTCAACTGGACACACTTTTCTTTAACTGAGGTAAGCTGACCAGGGGACGGACATTACTGAACTAAAACTAAAAATCATAACAAAATAACGATTCAAATGAAACGCCCAAAATGGACAGATCGATTGAATTGTACCTAATAAAAATCCAACCAGGTGGGCAGCGAATACTGCTATCCCTCCATGGTGGTTGGGGAGGGGGGATCGGGGGGCTCATCTTCAGCTGCATCCATCTCATTCCAAAGTAGGGTGCGTGTTAAGGCAGATAGTAAGGATGTGGGGGCATTGGCAGCATGGGGTTCAATATCCTTGATGACTGGAATTTCTGAATAGTTGCCAGCCATCATTATACCAACAATGTATTTGCCCAAAGTGTCTTCAGCTTTGAGGTGGGCATCCGGGAATATAACAAACGTGGCAATGTTGGTTTGGATTATTTTTGCTTTTGGATTCCGTGCTACTGTTACCACATTCTGGATGGCTTCAGTGACGTTTTTGTGTATAATTTTCATGTTGATATTACTTTGTGCAGTAAGATTTGTGTGGATGATGGGAGGTGGAATTCCTCCTGTGAGCGCAGCCACAGATTTGGCAGCAGCTTTCAAAGTGGACGACAATCTGGTGTGGCGGCTGCTTCTACTGCAAGCTGGTGGTTGCTGTAGAACAGTTTGGCGTTAGCTTGTGGGACATATTCTGAGGTGGGAATTTTGCATCCCATTCTGCGTTACAGAGCCACTCAAGTTGCAGCGTCAGTTCTTCAATGACATTACCTGATTCATTAACGTCATCCAATAATTCTCATCGATTTTGGTTGAATTGTATTGGGGAATCAGTGTATGGTTGAGGTTTGTTCAATTTATTTGCAGATGCATGGGATCAAAATGGGATCTAATCCAATGTTTTGTTGGATGAATTATTTATGACATTGGGGCAAGGTGGATGCTGATTGGTGGCTGTAGGTGCAGCTGCAGCATCAGGAATTGGAGGAGGGGAAGGTAGGATCATACCCCATTTAGAGTTGACGCGGGGTGGGTGGCGGATTGGTAGGAATTGGGCAAACTTTTGGCATCGGTAGAAGTTTCTGAGTATGGGCATTTATGTTTCAAGTGGTCTAACTTAAAACAGGATTGACAAATCATCCATCCGCCCTCAACGCGGGCCCAGAACGGATGGTTGGGGGCAGATGTGATGGTGGCATGAGGGGGAATTGCCAAAGAAATTTTTGTAAATTTGGGGCTAATTGTGGCATACACCTGAGGCCCAGCGAGGCGTGTGGCCCCATTTGGGACCACAATGAGTAAGATGGGGTTGGCGACGTAGGCTGCCAAACCTTCCATCAGCTCCTGGTGGAGCACTTCGGGGGGGAGGTGGGTGAGCAAACCAGCAAACTGGACCACCAAGGTGGTGTCCGTTGGGAGTTGGGTCCAAGTTGTTGGGAGAGAAATATTGCTAAAAATAATGGCACCGTTGCTGCAGTAGCTGCAAAAGCTTCACATGGGAAGTCAAGATCAAAGTACCCCTTATAGGGGCAGAAGTCAATAAAACAGGCTGGTGTCATCACCACCCAAGCCATTTTAAAAATGGCTTGGTCATCATAGGGGAAGAATTTCCCATATTCAACCCTAAGGCCAAAATGCATGTTGCTCTGGGGGAGCACCAGGGGTAGCGGGGAACGCTTGAGTTTGGGCAAGATGGGCATCAAGATCCTTGGGAGAAATAATCATCCCAAGGGTTTGGAATTACTGGGCGAGCCAGTCTGAGAACATTTTCCTGTCAGACAGAAAATAAAGGAGGGAGTTTCACCGCTGCCCCATGCTGGGACAGTTGGTGGGGGATCTGACGACATTGGAGCAAGACTTTGGTGTGCAATTAAGTGTTTGCTTGTAATTTACTGAAATTAATTTGCTCAGAAAGTTACGCCAAGCAGAGAGAGATTAACTAATTTCAACTGGACACACTTTAATTTTATCATCCTACTACTCAAAGCCTCCATTAAATAGCGCTTTTTAGAGACTCAACTGCTTCCTGATGGTTCAGAAGCCTTTATGGTAACCTTATTAAAAATTTGACTAATGATCTGGGTAACTGGTGCCCAATCTTCTTTACCAACGCAGATTCTAAATTCATGATAAGACCCTATCAAAGCGTCTTGGTAAGCTCTCTCAGGATCCATATCACACATTCAATTTGGGTTTTTCCAATTGCAGTATATGAGACAACATCCATACTGTTGCTAACGTGTTTCAGTCCAAATAAGATGGTGCCCTGATCTTCTTGGATTAACAAAAGTCATATTATCATGTGCATTGGAAGAAAATTTGGGCAACTTTAGAAACTTCTTGCCTTCCAACTCATTTCATTAGATAGGTGATGCTTTCAACTGATTTAGCTACCATAACCATTCGTGGCCCAGGGGTTGTTACTATCTCCATAATATACAACAATGTTCAAATAAGAAGACCCTCTTAGCCTTTAGTTGTAAAACTTGGGGCTGGACCCAATTCTGGAATCATAAGTCAAACCCTGAAAGACATTGCCTCTCCAGTTCTGAACCCCTTTTATTATTGGCATTTGCGTAAAATTGTGTTATGGATGTTTCCAACCCATCAGATGCACACTCCCTCGAGAATATCATCAATCAATATGAGCAAGTAAGCAATTATGTCATCAATCGCCACATAACTTAGATTATACTTCTTGGCAAGCACCATCTTCAGTAAATCAATGGGACTTCTCGCCGCCCTTCAGACATAAATTCAATTGTACCATTCCAGGAAATTCCCCTTTAATCAACCCATTTGCTTTAAATGTATAGCTATACTATGGAGGATAAATGTACAGTTATGGAAAGTAAAAACCTGTCTAGTATTCAAACCGTGCAGACAAACTTCACATCCATTCAACAGGCCTTGTGGGAAAATTTATATCAGCAAACACCCCTGAATTTCTTCAAAAATAAGGTACATCGCTCATGCTATACCATTTTCTACCACATTACTAGACTCAATAGGGGCTGTATTACAAGCTTGGTAAATGATGGTCAAAGGGCACCCAATACGGTTGACAAGCTCCTAGCCCATGTTCCTCAGTTGACAAGGGTCTCATCAACTAACACCAACAAACTACCTATAATTTAAGCAAATGGAATGCTAAGGTAATTTTTCAAACCCAAAATGTTCTCCATGGTTAACAGCAGTAATAGGCTACTTTATATAAGCTTTGGTTCAGGTAAAACATGCTACACCAAATATTTCATGCATTATTTATCCTCTCACCCCAATGCAGCAAGACACACTGCACCAAAAAAATTTTTGAAGGTATTCTTCAAATTATTAAGCACTTTAGTTAGATCTTCCAATGCATTGACCTGCTACTCACTCTGAAAGGGACAAAACTTACCTCCAACTTTTTGTGAATGTGCCAGTGAGTCTAGCACCCTTCTTACCCAAAAATAAGTTCACTTCAGTAATAAATGATTTTTGGACTCTTAAAATATCCCTTTGTAGAGTATGAGACAATAGCTCTGCTTGCACATGTATAGTTACATCCTGGAACTCCATCAAACTTACATGATTGTAACACCTCTGTCATATGACAAAGCAAATTTCACAGAATTATTTACAGAGTGCTATATGATACTCAATATCCCTTTGAATTTTGAGATAGTAAACCTCTAATTAAGAGTGGTTTCTGATATACAAGGGCGGTATGCTAAATACACATGTTAGGAAAGGAAACGCAGATTAAAAAAATATTTATTTCTCACTTAGTCTCCTTTCAGTTATATACACTTGTCCAGCGAAGTTCTAACTAATTAAGCCATCATAAAAATAAGATATCTCAAGCTCTGAAAATAGGCTATAGTTTCAGAGATCACTACCTCATTAGTCACGAATGGCTTTCTGACAAGCCATTTTTCATATTTTAAAATAAAAAGAAACTACTAGGGGTTAAATCCAGAAATACGGTGGATGAGGCAGCAATTTGTATTATAATTCTACCATTTTTGCTGTGTCAATTGTGGATGAGTGAGCTGGTTCATAATTATGGTAAAAGAGAATTTACCTTGTCAAATGAGGCTTCTTTTTGTTTACTGAGTGTCAAATATGCCCAGTAATTCATCATAGTAATGCCCTTTACTTGTCCTTCCTTTTTCTAAAATAGTCTATTAAAACTATAACTTTTTGAATCCCAAATTTCGGTGGCCATGACCTTTCCAGACAATTAAATCATCTTTTCCTTCTTTGGTGCATGTTCACCAATAAAAACCCTTTGTGCTGACTGAAATTCAATTTCTATTTTGTAGAGATGAGCCACATCTCATCAAAGGTCACATAACGCTGCAGAGATTCACTTAGAATATGCTTAAATATTCCCAAACACTGCTTCAAAGGTACCATGTAATTCTGTTTTTTGGTCAAGCATTAAAGAATGTGGCACCCATATTGCCAATTGCTTTCTAATGCCTAGTTTTTGTGAAGGATATTTTGTACACGTTCAAAAGAGATGTTAACACTGTCAGCGATCTCTCTAATCTTTACCCAGCGGTCTGTAACATAATATTATGAAATTTGTTGACTTTATCCCCTGTAGTCACTTCAGTGGATGTCCTGGCGGTCTATATCAAATATTGATGTTTGGTTACGCTTAAAATCGTAAAATCAATACCTGGAGGTGGTCATCAAAAACGATTATCCTTAAAAACAGATTCTAGCTATCTTCATCAGATTTTTAACATGTTTTCCAAACCAAAAAGAAAAGAATGACTAACTGATACTGTTCTTTTTCTATTGTAGTTAAAGTAAACTTTTCACACTTTAATGAGCTCTCAAAAAAAACTACTCTCTAATATGCTTGAAATTTTCCCAGGCCACAGTTTAAACTGTTATACTAACATATGGTAATGTAGATTTAAATCAGTGGTGCTAGCAGTATTCAAAAGCGGGCACTTATCACACAGCCCTCATACTTTAATAATTTTGGCAAATGACGATACTTTATTGGGATAGAGATAAAGGCTACTTATAAGCAATCTCTAGCCATGGAACACCAATGTCTCAAGGCCAGAATCATTATTGTTAGGGACTACAATGGGTACTATGAGTATAGTAGGTATAGTTGTGCCCATTTACAGGGAAAAGTTTATTTAGGGTGTAGAAATTATCACGTGGCAAATCTGGAATTATAGGGGGCCCAAAATATAGGGTGAAATGTTAGAGCATCATAGTAGAAGTCTAATTGCGTTCATTTTTGTTTCAACCTTAAATTTCATATGGATGGTTATTCAAAGTCAAGTCGACACCTTCACCAACACTCCCCCTTGACTCAACTTATCTTCTATAGAAGGCTGATGGGGGATTTGGCTGTTGTATTAAGATTTGAGAACTTTGCATGAACCCTATTAAGTAGCTTCCATTGAACAAATTCTTAATGGTAAGACATCAAAGGAAAAGCGCTCTAAAATTACTTTAGCCCTTTCCAGAACGTCACCATCTTTTGGGTTTGTCTGGACCCATATGAGTTTCAGTATATCACCCAACCACTCACATTAAACTTATGCTAAAAAGCTTATAAAGTATCATCCTTTGTCTTCGGCTAGTCTTTATGGTTAAAGCAGACCCATAAGCCTCAGTCTGAATTTTGATTAATGCCTTGACTAGTTAATCAAAGTATTCCTTTGGGCCTGACCCCGTCTTCATCTTCAACAATAGAGTATAATATGGGTGTGTTATAACTTTGGCGGAAATGTTGAGATACGCCAGAGGATTTTGCACAGAGTATAACCCGCTAAGCAATTGGACAGACAATATGAAGATTGTCTTCCCACGGATACACTTGAAATAATATAAGATATGGAGCTATTGCCCCAGATGACACTTTATCTTTTTACTTTTAAAATATACAGTAAATCCTCGCTGTTCCACCTGCTCTAAACTACTAACAATCCTCTTCAATCAATCATCTCATCTCAACTACATCTCAGCGACTTCAGATAATATCATTTACTCATACTGTAGTTCAGTTCAGCAGTAAACCATTGGTTTCATCAAAGTATGGCATTTCTAATCATCTATCGCCTTAGTTTGAGGCAATCTTACTTGATATTTGTCAGATGTCAATATTGCCTTATTATCCTATTTTAAGCGATCTAATAGTAACCCTAATCTGACACAAAATCGCCTCAACTCAAGGCGCTCATATAATTGTAACTAATATTATGGTCAGCGGATTCTCCCTAATCCTCCGTTGCTATTTCAGGCTTATCATCCAGTCATATCAGAATCTTGACATTGCCCAACCCCCACTAAACTGGACAATAAGGTTCCTATTTCTTATATGGCTGGAGGAACTTTGCATACGCTCAGTTAATGATCTAACCACTTGTGGAGTCCTTAAACATGTAGGCGTTGACACTTGTTTATCAATGTCTTCAAATGGCCCAATCCAGATGCTGGCCAACTTTTTGCTTCTGACCAAACCCATGTTAGTCATGGAACGGAACCATGACCCCTTCTTGAACTGAGCTAGCCTGTCCGCCATACCTGATTAGCAGCCTGATTCTTAATCGTCTTGGCTAAGCTGAAGGATTATGCTTTGGTTTACAATTTTGATTAACATGTATGCAAGGTTATCAAATAACAGTGGAGATCCATTCCGCTGGTATCTTCTATGCACTAATAGAGCAATGCCAGAAGATCCATGTTGCATCCATATAGTAGCTGACTGGGACTCTTCCCCATGGAGGAGTGGTAGCTAATATTATAAGCATAAACGGTGGTGAAAGGAGAGAATTCCACATGTAAGGTTGATCTGTTACCAATTTCTGAAGTATGTTCACCAAAGTCACATTAATGCTTTTGACTATCCCATTGGACTAAGGGTGGTATGGGGTCAACAGGACCCCGCGGATGCCCATCAGCTCATTTAGCTTCAGAAGGATGTGTGAAGTGAAGTTAGTTCCCTTGTCAGTAAGGATGAACAGAGGGCAGCCATGTCGCTGGATAATACATTTCAATATAAAATTTGGCCACTGTGACCACCCCCAAATCCTGTATCGCCTGTGCTTCAACCCACCTGTTCAAGTGGTCAATCGCCACCAGAATATGCTTAGACCAGTTAGCTCCTTTTTGCAGAGGACCAATTACATCAAGGGAAACTGTATGCCAAGCAAAATGGGATTTCACTAACTAGTACGAGGTCTTATGGCGGAATAGCTCTTCCACTTGGAACTGGTGGCATCAGGAAATAGTCTCAAGAACGTCAATGTTCATGCTCTCCCAATAGTACCATGGTTGCACAATTCCAGGGTCTTATGTACTCCACCATGTCCAAAGGCTCAGTGTGCGCTCATAATAATATTAGGCTAGGTGAAAAGCTTAGGGATATTCATGGTATTGTCCCCTAACAGCTTGTACAATTTGCTGTTCTTCTGGAACGTATTGCTTTTATTCCGTCTAGCACCTTAATAACTTGGGCCAATTAATCATTGTAATTCCCGCTTAGCACTTTGTCATACATAACGTCACTGAGATCCGCCATAACAGCAATGGTTGTCAATCTTGACAAGAAATTGGTGTTCTGGTGTTTTGCTCTAGGTCAATGGAGAATATCAAAGTCAAAAGCCTGCAGTTTGAGGACTATTGGGATAGGCGCCCTTCAGGCACCTTGAGATTCTGCAACCAGCGTAACAAAGCATGATATGTTATGATTTTAAACTTCACTCCATGCAAATACACCCTAAATTGCTTATATGCATATATTACCACTAAACACTCCCACACAGTCATGGTGTAATTACTTTTGTGGCAATTAAGGCTTCAACTGCAGTACGCCATTGGGTGCTCCTCCTCTTCATCATCCTTTTGGAATAGGACTTCCCCAATGGCAGAAAGGAACGCATCCATATGAATGATAAACTCTTTATCAAAATTAGGGTAGCTCAGCACTAGCGTGCTAATTGAAACCATTCAAAGTATATCAAATGAGCATTTGCAGAATTCTGTCCCTTCAAAGAGGGCATCCTTTTTTAATAACTCAAACAGCGGACCTCCAATACAATCGAAATTGAGTATAAGCGGTGGTAATAAATGACCATCCTCAAAAATACTTGTATATCATGCTTACTGTTTGGCGTAGTCATTTTCCGGATAGCATCCACTTTGGATGGTTGAAGCCTCAGCCCAGTCTCATCTACAATAAACCAAAGGTACTTCAGTTTTTTAAATAAGTGGAATTTATGGGGCTTGATTTTAATGTTGGCCTCCTCAAGTCAGCGGAATACCTCCTCCAGGTGGGTAAGATGCTTGGAGAATGTACGCAAAAAGATATTAATATTGTCAAGGTACATGAGGATGCATGACAGCTTCAGGTCACCTAGGAAGGTGTCCATGGCCCTCTGAAACGTATCTGGGGCATTACATAGCCCTTGATGCATACAGTCAGTTAAAAAGCCCCTTGGACGTGATAATGGCACATCTCTCCTGTTCCACTGTGGGAAAATCAATTTTCCAATAACCAGATCTCAAATCTATTGCTGAGAAGTAACAAGCTCCTCCCAACCAATCCAAGGCATCATCAATTCTCAGCAAAGGGTATGAGTCCTTTTTGGTAATGCTGTTGAGCTTCCAGTAGTCTATTACTACCCAGTTAGTGCCATCCTTATTTTGACGATCAGAACTGGCAAAGCCCATGAAATCTTTATTGGTTCAAGCATCCCTTGTTCAAGCAGCTTATCAATCTCCTTGGTTATTTTTTTTCCTTAGCTACTCTATACTGGCGGATCAGCCACGATCCTATGGGGCGATGATCCCCAATGTCCACTCAATGGACCACTCCCCCGCGCGCACCCTAAATCATGGTTTTCTATGGAAAAGATCTCCTTATATTTTTGTAATAAAAGCTATCACCTGATTTTTTGTTCTTCTGATAAACCTATTATATTTAATGCAGTACAATTGTCATTATGCGAGTTGTGGTTTAAAGGGTAGTCCAAAATCATCCAGCGGCCCAAACTTGTGAGCCTGGTGGACCTCCTCCACTGGGATCAGATTTAAAAACGCCACAATTTGGTGTCAGCGGATTTGTATCAGTTCATGCTGTAAATTCTCTAACAATACCTTGATCTCCCCATGACCCAGGAGAATGATGTCTGCAGCCACATGGGTCTCAAACCGCAACTGCTAATAAGGGCCAAGGATCTCTCCATTAAGCTCTTCTGGCGCTGCCACCACTAACTCAGTGTTTACTATTAATTGATGTTTGGAGGGAATGGACATAGCTTCAGCAGCCCTGAGTGGCAGCCCTTTATATTCAAGTACCTGATGGGGAGGGCATGGGTCTTGCCCTTTAATTGATGGTAGCGACCTGAAATCACCCCACCATTATAGGCAAGCCTGATATGTCCCATATGCACCAGATCCTTCAGCACTCAGCTGAAGGTAAAGTAAATTGAGATCTGCTGCCCCAAAGTTTTGAAGGTTTCTTCCATCATATCAGCAACGGCCCCATAATGTCACATGAAACCAGTGCCAATTAGCAGGTCATAATTACTGTTAGATACACTATTGCTGGAGCTACAATGACAATTGACCCAAAACGCAATGGAAGTGCACTGTATGCTCCCTCAGAGATAATGTTTTCCGCTCCAGCAGTTGCATACACCATACGATGGTCCCATCGGGTTTTAGTGTCAGCTCCACCGCCAACTTGTGAACTAAGTTGACTGGAGCGCCCATAATGATTATATCATGAACCCAGGTTTTCGCTATAACAATGTCTTAATAGGCACTTTCAGAATAGGAAGAATATTGTCAGTTTACTACATGGACATTTAAGGGATCTTGTTTC
This sequence comes from Massospora cicadina, assembly GCA_022478985.1. Lineage (NCBI taxonomy): Eukaryota > Fungi > Entomophthoromycota > Entomophthoromycetes > Entomophthorales > Entomophthoraceae > Massospora > Massospora cicadina. The sequence goes on from JAKSZP010005600.1 coordinate 27,170, forward strand.
CCAATAAAGCTAGTAATCCAATCACTGACTTTGGGGTACTCTTTGACAATAGCATCTAATGGAAGAGTAATGTTTACACCTTTTAGGAAAGTGCCATTGGCGGCGGAATCTAGCTTGTCTGAAGTAGCTTGGCTATACATTTGGCAGGCGTATGGCTTCAGTTGCTTCTGAGGTCCTTCTTTCGCTGCAGAATGTGCATGTGTCCATGTCAGTACATTTACTCTTCCAACTGGCTGATGATATAAAATCCTGTTGTCATACTGAGGGACATTGGCTGGAAATACTACAATTGGTTCAGGTGGAACGTCTGAGGTTGGAATAGTGAAGGTAGAGAGTCCCGTCTCTACTCCGCTCCATCTTTTCCCTGGTAGTATTGGTCCTGCTGTACATAGTGGACATGATGGGTGGGGCAACTTTGAGCAAGATGACCAGGGCGGCTGCATTTAAAACAAATTACTCTGTAGGATCCACGTCCTTGGTTCTCAAAAGAAGGTCCAGGCTAATAGTTTTGTTGACGTTTGGCATAACCAGGGCCAGGTCAGTGGGGCGATTGCTAACGTTTGTCATAATTAGGGCCAGTTTGATAGTTAGGCTGCTGACAATTTTCATAAGCAAGACCGGAGTGGAAGTCAAACTGCTGGGGGTAACTCAGCCAAGGGAGAGGTGTATGATTATAATAAGGCTGGGGGTTACTAGGCGGAATAGGGACAGGGCGAAAGAGATTCCCTAAATAAGAGGGTCCATCTATGGAGGCAATGTGTTTCCGCTCTTGTATCAAGTGGAGGGAAATTAGTGGATATGCGGCACAAGAACTGAAAATTTTTGAGCTGGGGGACGTCATCATCCAAAATTAGAGAAATTACATTGTAAAGCTCATGGTATGGCTTCACAGTAGAGTCATTGCAATGCACATGTCAGCTTCAGCTAGAGCGTCTGCTCCTATTAACACATGGGCTTCCGCCGTATATCAATCTGCAAAAACAGTGATAGTCTCATTACTTTGGAACCCAACGGTCAGAAACTCTGCTTTACACTGTGACATCTTTGAAGTGCCACCAAACAACCGCAACATGGTTTCCTTTACTTCATGGTAATTAATGGAAATTCTTGGAAGGTAGCAGGTAACTTGGTTGGCACTTCCAGCATTCAAGGCGGATATCAGCTGTATACCTTCCACCAATCAGAGGTTTCTTCTTCTTTTATTTCAATTGTTTGAGGAAACCGTGGATGTTTCCATTGTGGTCAAACAGGGATAGCTTTTCAATGAAGAACTCCTCCTCCTGCTCATAACCGCGAGCTTTAGAAGTGTACTACAAATTTGTCTGTGCTCCATAACTGAAAGCTTTAGGAGGGCCAGTCTCAGAAGTCCCAGCTGCTCTTTGAGGTAGTTTAGGGCTCTTCAGCGCGCAGAACAGCCATTCCTGCTGGTTACATATATGTCATAAAAAGATCCTTCCCAAGTGCCCCTTGTTCTTACACTTTCCAAAGGGATGAGTCAGGTAACAGGTAGGTGTTAACTTCTGCTCCGTGAAATGTAGACGTTCAGTAGCATCACCCAATCAATTGGAGAGCTGCCTATTCTGCTGTTCAAGTATTCATAGCTGACTAGATGCACTTTCAAGTTGTATCATTGCTTCGTCACGCTCCTGAAGAAGTTCCTCCTGCTTTTTAAGCACAGCATCCACAACAAGTTTGAGCTCTGCGCTCTCAGTCAGCGCAGCTGTTTGGATGATTCCCCTTCAATGAAGACCATAATCATGGATTGGGAATCTTTTGTTGGTATTGGTGGTTTTTCAATGGGACCCCTGTAGTGAGAACACTATTATAACTTTAGCAGAATTGTTGAGATACGCTGGGGGAATTTTCACATGGTCAAACCAACTGAGCAATTGGACAGATGATATGGAGATTGTTGGACCACGGACACACTTAAAATAATTTAAGATATGGAGCTATTGCCCCGAATGACACTTTAATTTTAATTAAAATAATATATACAGTGGATCCTCGCTGTTCTGCTAGCTCTAAACTACTATCAATACTACTATTTTAATAGTCTCATCTCACCTATATCTCAGCAACTTCATATGATACCATTTCCTCAGCTTTATTAATTCAGTTCCATCGTATCTCATTGGTTCCAGCAGAGTATGGTATTATCAATTTTCTTTTGCCTTAGTTTGAGATAATCTTACTCAAAATTCATCAAATGTTAATATCACCTTATCACCTTCTTTGTAGGTGATCTAATAATAACCCTAATCTGACCCAAAATCGCCTCAACTCATGCGCTCAAATAATTGTAACTAGCTATATGGTTGGCAGATTCTCCCCAATCTTCCATAGCTTTTTCAGGCTTATCGTCTAGTCATATTATAATCTCAACAGGTTGGTAAAGTGAGCTTCAGCCATAAAGTAGTTGTAAAGGGGAGTATTTGGTAGCACTATGATATCCAATGTTGCAGGCAAAAACAGCATGTCCGATGTAGAGGGTTTATTGGGATGGGGATTATGCAGCAAACTTATGAAGGATTTGTTCTAAGGTTTTGTTGACCCTCTCAATGGTTCCAATGGTTTCCATATGGTATGGGGAAGAAAAACATTAAGGTAATAAAGTCAGTTCAGTTCCAAAATTATTTTTGGGGTAAATTTGATACCTTTGTCTGTCAAGCTATATTGCGGACACCCATGCATGTGAATGATGTGCTCTATGATAAACTTGGCTGTAGTGAATGCTCCAATATCGCATAAAGGAATAGCTTAAATCCACTTGGTTAAGTGTTCAATTGCCACAATAATTTACTAATTATTGAAATTTCTGACTGGTAGAGGACTTATTAAGTCAATCAAGATCTTTTGCCATATTCATTTAAGCTTAATCAGTCAATAGGTTGTGGAAGCCTTAAAAACTGTTGCAATTGGCACTTATGGTACTTTTTAGGATGTCCTGGATGACAAAACTCATTTACACCCAATAGTATCTTTGTTGTATCTGCTTTAGTTTTTTAAGTAGTCCTCCATGCCCAACTGTGCAATGAGATTACTTAATGATCACCAGTCATTTGGAAGATGCAGCATAGTCTCAATCTACTGTACTATTGATTAAGTAGAGTACCCCTACCAGAATCTGTATTCTTCATTGATTAAACAAATTATGCTCAAGAAGGGGTTGTTGTTTATCATACTTTTAGGCTTTATTTTCAAAATAACTGATTGGCGTACAGGATCAGCACATACACAATGGGTAGCCATAAAGTTCATTGCCATTTTGATGAGAGACCATTTGATGTACCACCTCATAGTCATATGCCTGGAGCTTTAACACACATATTTCCAGCTGACCTTCAGGCTCTTTAAGATTATACAGCCACCAAAAGAAGCTTAATTAGTGAACACTTGTAACTTAGTGCCATAAATATAAATATGGTTTTATTTGCAGGAAAAAATAACGGCTAATCATTCATGTTCTGTTATCATATAATTTATTTTCTGCTTGGCAAAAGCGACTGTGAAAAGCTACTGGGTGCTCCTCTCCCTGTTCATCCTACTGAGAGATCACAGATCTAATGACTGTTAATTAAGCATCAAATTGGATGATGAAAGGCCGGTCAAAGTTGGGATAACATAGCACTAATGCTTGAGTTAGTGTCACCTTCGACTTGTTTTAAGAAAACTCACATTTTGAGGACAAGAGAAAAGTTAGTTCACATCGGAGTAGGTGTAACAAGGGCTCAGCCAGCTTAGGAAATTTTCTTATGAGCCATCAATAGTATCCCAATGTACCTAAAAATACTTGTACGTCTCACTTGTTCTCATGACTTTTCATTTGATTAACGGCCTAAAGCTTATGGGGCTGAGGGCTTATCCCTTGAGTATCAATGATGTGCCCCAGGTACTCCTTCTATGCCTTAAAAACTGATATTTGCTAGGCTTAATTTTATATTACGCCTTGGGTATTTGCTTGAAGACTTCCTCAAAATGTTTCTAGATTTTAGGTAAAGGTGCGCATAAACATTAATATTATCAAGGTATACTAGGACATAGCTCATCATCAAATCCCTCAGGATGGTTACCATGGCTCTTTGGAAGGTGCTGGCGCATTGCATAGCCACGGGACATACAAATAGATTGATACAGCCCTTGGGAAGTGATAATTGCGCACTTCGCCTGCTCAGCCTTAGGTAGATAAATTTTCCAATAGCCGCTGATGAGATCCAGGGTAGTAAGTACTTAGCCCCCTAGTCAATTGAGAACGTCATCTATATGCAGTAGAGAATGATAGTCTTTTATTATATTTTATTTAAGTGACAATAATTAATTACAACTTGATTAGAGCCATCTTTCTTCTCAACAATAAGCACTGGACGGCTCAGGGCTGCAGGAGGTCACAATTATTCCTTGTTGTAGTAATTAGTTAAACTCTTTCTGTATTGCTTCTTCACTGGCTTGACTACCTCAGATGGGGTGAGATCGTATGGGCTAGGCATCCCCAGTGTCAAAATAGTCGGTATACTTTTGGTGCACCCTAGGTCATAATCTCTGGTAGCATATACATGCGCATTTTTGTTGTAATGCTAAAACTTAATTCTTTTACTTTTACAACGGGCCTTTCTATTGGTTCTGAGCTATAATAGCACATGCGGTAGGCGCTGCATCAGATAGGCTAACCTTGGACATTTCTCTAATACTTTCAATATGTAGTACCTCAACCCCAGGGCAGTAAATGTACATGAGAGATCTTGTGCCCTTTGGTTGAAGTAATTTCCTGAAAAGTCAGGTTAGCAAGGAGAACACTGACCTCCTGATGGCCAGTGTCAATTAAATTGGGCTCTTCATGAGTTTTAATTCAGGACTTTTCCTATAGAGAGTAAACTTCTCTTAATAACCCATCCAGAAGGTTCAGAGTCAGCCCCATGTTTACGACTAGTTGTTACCCCATATTAGCTCACAACTGAAGGAAACGTGTAAGGTAATTCCCTGACTTTTGGATATAGAGGGTGGGGCTCTACTATTATGATTAGTCTGCGTATATCTAATAGGATTATTTCCTATTATTAAATCACATTGACAAGTTTGTTTTGATTAGTAAGAGGAACCTGCTCGTTCTAAGACTAATGGAGGGAAAAGGTTATAATGAGAATACTAGATTTTTTTTCTCATAATTTATAAATGTCATATAAAAATTGAGTAAACTTGCTTCAATTAAAAAACTAGTAGATCTAGCTAAGTAATACTATGGTGGAGGCGCTGCCTTGAAGTAGTCCAATTTTCCTGGGCAAAGAACTGTAGGCTCCTTTGCTAATGGTTTTTGATCCTGCAGTCTCATATTGCTGACTATGGGCCACATCTGGAGCAATTTTTTTAACTTTTTTGCAAAATGGATCAAAATTACATTAATTGCAAACCGCTTTAAACTATTGCGCAAACTATTATCTTTTTTAAAGTATGTCAATATAAGTACAATAGTATATGTAATCAAAATCTGTGTTTAATATGAGAACAATGGGATTATAAAACTGTTCAATTATAGTCATGATCTTCTTTCCTACGTCTGGAGAAGGGTATTTAACGCTTTGAGAGGTATATTTATTTGAGGTAAACTGAACAGGGGATGGAAATTACCAAAACTAAACACTAAACACTAACGCAACTAATTTGATTTAAACAAAATGCTCAAAATGAGTGTATTGAATGATTCACACCAAACGAAAACAACCAACCAGATAGGCAGCGGAAAACCACTTATCCAACCATGGCGGAAGGGGAGGGGGAATTGGGGGGCTCATCTTTGGCAGCAGCTTCCTCCTCCCAGAGTAGGGCACATGTCAAGGTGGAGATCATGGGCGTCGGGGGTGCATTGGCAGACTGTGGTTCAATATCACTAATGATTGGTATCTCATGGAAGTTGCCAGCTAAAAAATGGCGCTGATATATTTGGCTAAATCTTTTCAGCTTTGATATGGGTGTCTGGGAGTTTAATGAACGTGGCAATATTTGTCAGGTAATCTTAGCTTTAGGATTCCATGCTATATTTACCACATTCTGGATAGCATCATTAACATCTTTGTGTAATTTTTCACTACAATCTTACTTTGTGGGGTGAGGGTTGAGGGGGTAACAGGAGTGGCAATACCTCCTGTGAGCATCGCCACTGATTTGGAGATGGCTTTGCAGAGGGGGCGACAATAAGTCGTGACAGCTGCTATGACTGCAATCTGGTGGTCACTGCAAAATGGCTCACCATTTGGCTGTGGGGCATATAAACAAGGGGAGTATTTGGCGTCCCATTCTGCATTAAAGAACTGCTCAATTTGCAGAGATCTTTCTTCAATAAGATTACCTGATTTTTCAATTTCAGCCAATAACTCCCATGGGTTCTGGTTGAATTAAATTGGGGAATCAGCATATGGTTGAGGTTTGGTTGATTCGTTGGAGGGAGTATGGGATCAAACTGGGTTTAATCCAGTGCTTGATTGGAATAATCATATGTGGCACTGGGGCGAGGAGGAGAATGATTTGTGGCTGCAGGTGCAGCTGCAGCAACAGGCTTTTGGGGGAGGTGAGGCTAATATTGTACCCCATACCAAAACTGGTGTGGGATGGTAGGTGGATTAAAAGCTAGCTGACTAAAAGTTAGAGCTGTTGGAAGAAGATAAGGAAGGGCACTTGCGTTTTGAGTGGTCCAACTTGTAACAGGATGGACAGATCATCCGTCCGCCCTCAAATCAGAACCAGAACGGATGGTCAGGGGCAGAAGGAATGAAGGTGCAAGGGGGAATTGACAAGGCGATTTTACTAAATTCAGGGCTGATTTTGGCATACACCAGAGACCCAGCAAGGCGTGTGGCCCCATTTGGCACCACAAATTGTAATATGGGGTTGGAGCCATAGGCTGCCAAACCGTCCATCAGCTTCTGGTGGAGCACCGCAGGGGAGGTGGGTGTGAAAACCAGCAAACTGAACCACCAAAGTGGTATCCTCTGGGAGCTGGGTCCAAATTGTGGGGAGAGGGGTACCCTGGAATACCAGGAGCACAGTTGCCGCAGTGGTGGTGTCCACTTCACAGGTGAAGCTGAGATCAAAATACCCCTTTAGGGGTGGAAATCAATAAACTGGTGGGGGTCATCACCACTTGAGCCATTTTGATAATGTCTTGGTCGTGGTAATGGAAGAGTTTCCCATAGTTGACCCTAAGGCTGAAACGCATGTTGCTCTGGGGGAGCATCAGGGGGCATTGAGGTACCAATTGGGTATGAGCAAGGTGAGTGTCAAGATCCTTGAGAGGAATGAATCGTCTCAGGGGCTTGGTATGACTTAGTGAGCCAGTCCAAGCGCATTTTCCTTCTGGATGGAAATGGTGGGGGGTGTTTCGCTGCTGCCCCACACTGTAGCAGTTGGCAGAGAATCTGAGGACATCAGAGAAAAATCTTGATGGGTGATTAAGATTTAATTTCTTTGTTTTCCATAATATTTTCTTGTAAAGTTACACTGAGTGGAAAGAGAGTTTTGCTTTGAGAGGTAAGGCTACTTTAACTCATTTCAAGAAAGGTAATTAAATAAATTGTTCTGATTCTCTGTACTGGTTATGTTGAGAAAGCTGTGTGGCATAAGGTTTAGATAATTATCTAGACTTCTTATTAAAGTTTAGCTCGCTGACTTTGGGTTACTGCAAGCACTAATTAGGGTCTGCCCCTGCGTTGGAAGTGTGATGGTGTCTTTTTATTAATAGCATATATCTCTATTGTCAACCATCTTTCCCATTTCATCCTCATCCATAAGTGAATTGAAATATATGATGTTAGGGTTTTTATTGAAGCGACCGGCAGCATAGTGCCCCTTGGACTCTAAAATACAGCAAGTAAATTTGGAAAGGCTCTTCCAATGACCCATATTTTTATGAAATTATAGCTGAATCATATAAGGTTATTAGTGTTACCTTGATGGGGGTTGGTGCTAGTGTTATACTTTATAATTCAGTGGTCCAAAAATAACCTTTCACAGCTTGAGGTCTTCAAACATTGAAGGGGTATCCAACTCCTTAGCTAATGCAGGCAGCAGCGAACAGTAGAGGTTGGAGTATATCTTTGGTAGCGTTTTTCAAGGCAATCTTCATGTTGAGGTCACCCATGGCCTTGGATCCCAATAAGACCTGCGGCTCATGGTAGAAGTAATAGCAACTCAGTAATAGTATCACATTTCAGAACTGAATTGACATGAACTTGGCCTTGAAAGTAGCTATACTTTCAGGTCTTCCAAATTTACGTAGTACTGCGCTCTCAACATCCATGTAGCTCCATATGTCCTCTGGGAGATAGGCATGACCAAATTTCAACTGTTGATTGTTGTTAAAAACTGGGTCTTGGTTGGTTGCTTGCTTCTGGCCCTAGATTTCAACTGCACAAATTCGTGGATCCTTGCGTTGATTATTTGATTGAATTTGATAGACTGGGGCAATAATAATATGAAGACTATTATTATAGTTGATTGCCCAAAAGCCAGGTTGAGAGTAAAGTCTAACACTAAAGAGGTTCTTCTTTGTTTTGAAGACGTTCTGGTACTAGTAGGGAACACTTTCCCTACTCTATTCTCGCAGAGCCAAGCGGAGACTTGATAGTTTCAACCTAAGGATACCTGAATTTTGCACTTTTCTCTTAAGAGTAATGTTATAACAACCAATGTTAAAACAAACAAGTTAATATCAAGTTTTAATCTTCTTTTATTAGGGAATAATTTGGGGTTTTTATAGTTAGGATTGGCACACAACTTTTCAGATGTCTGCTTTGAATTATTTGTGCTTCTAGTCTGGTTTGACCCCCAAGTGTTAAGCACTGAATCTCATTAGGTACCGTTGCCTTGAGTTTCTTAAGCAGCATAATCCTCAGGTGTTTGGCGACCAAACAATTGGTATTAAGGACTCAAAACCAATTGTTATGGCCAATGACAATTATACTCTTCCTCCAGCATTTAAACGCTTTGGTAGTTTTTGACAACTCCAATTTGTTCCACTCTGAACAATTCCCTACAATTTGATAATTGGGTGTTGTTCCCATATCAAATTTTTTGCTTGATTTCATTGGGGATGATGCCCAATGATAATCTCATCAGTCAGCAGCCTCAAATATCATTGAGGATGATGCCCAATGATAATTCATTAGTCAGCGGCCTCAAATATCATTGGTGATGATGCCTGATGATTTTCCCTTCAATTGGCCACAGTTGCCAATCCTATACAATTATAACTAAATCATCATATCTATTAAAAGTTAAAAGGTCGGATTATGTGGGCATCTGAAATTCTGACAATTGTCTATCTAATTGATTGTAGTTGTGACCTTGATATATTGTTTTCTTTATAACTTACTGCACATTTTTGTATCAGTCAAACTTAGTTAAGATGATGGGGTCAAATCATTGATAGACTGAAGGGGCATGCTGGGGGCAGCAAGTTCCAATGCTGCCTGTGAGGACCTATCTTGAGGTCTCAGGTTGCTGGGTTCCCCAGCAGAGCCTCACAGCTGGATAGAAGGACTAGTTGAAGTGGGCAGTGCAAATAGTGCAGCAGCGTGGATCATTTGGGATGAGAAATTTTGTCTTTTGCTAAATCCACTTCAGAATGGCTTCATAATTGTCCTATTTCATTCTTGGTGGTGGACTCACACTTTGCATTGGCACTGTTAGGACCAAGGGGCTTAGACCACTTGTCCCTTTATTTTGTAGGCCAGGAAACCTGAAGTTCCTGGGTGCTTGATTAAAAGTTATTAATTTCCCTGGCCGGAAAGTCCTCACTCAGAAAAAGTTCCTTGAGTGGGTATTCTTAATTATTATTTCATCCCAATATAATTGGAGGTAGGAAAATTTAGCTTAAAAATGGAAAGAGAGAGTAATCTTTATCTGCGTAGCATAAAAAATTATAAGGAAGGTCAGTGAGGTTTTTTGGTAAATCTCCAATTGTTCCAAGATAAGATCTACACTTTTTACCAATTGGGGATTCTGCGGCAGGATGGTCATCTTGATTTAATAGGGTTTGCTCGCCGCATGGATTGGGTTTGATCCCTGAAATTGGGAAGCTTTGGGGGAGCAATATTTGACCACATAAGTGGGGTTGATCCCCAATATCTGAAGTCTGTTATTTCCATTGGGTATTATCCCTGATAGATGTTTGGGCAATTTCTTCAGATCAGGATTGATTCCTTCAGCCAACACATCCAAATCTCCAAAATGGGTAGTAATCCCAACAGGCACCATCAATTACTAAGATCTGTCCCATGCGTCATTCCCAATTGTCATTCTTCTTAATCATGTTCTGTAAATTCTCTAATTTGCTTCAGAGTGGTAATCTCACTACATATCTCACAAATCAAAGCCTGGAGCTTGTTTTTCTCGACCTTTTGATCTCTGTTAGTGTCCCATACCACTTGAGTGATATGGTAAAGCTTATTTTTATCCCCTAAACGTCCTATAAATCGATATTCAAGGAGACACAAGCAGTTTTGAGAAAGTCAATGTTGTGGCGCATGGCTGCATGTTGGCTTTTGAGATTTTAAAGCTCCTCCTGAAAAGTGTTAGTTGCTTCATCTGTGCTCCTAATATGTTAGGCAGCAACTTGCATCTCTCATTGGGTATACTGTATAAGCTCCTCCACTGATTTGAATTATTGGACCTCCTTTCTTGAAGCATTTTGCAACATTCATAGCTCCCATCTGGAACTGATTTATTTTATGTGCCCATGAGGCAGTGACGCCTCACTTATTCATAGCCTAATGACTGATCTTAATAACATACCAGTTTAGATAGTCAATAATTTATCCAGTCTTCAGAAGATTTGATGAATGAGCTCATGATCTGAGTTGACAGCCTGTGATACCCCTTAGAAAATGGCTTCAAGATGATTGTAAAAGTAGCACATAGATTTCACATTTTGCTGGATCTGCTGGAATACTTCGTGATTATAACATGGTGATAAACAATAATCATTCAGTAATTCCTAATGGTGTACTGTGTAACGGTTAAAAACGTCCCAGCTTTTGATCACTGTCTTCCCTTTGGATTGGCGGATGGACGCCAAAAGATTGTCTGATATAAGGTCCCCTTATAGTAATTGTTTCAACTCATCATACTCACCAATTCAACCTCAGATTTAAGGAAATTCAAAAATGAGAAAAAATGAAACAGGTAATCAAGGATTTCAGCCTCAAAATCAGTCTAATTTTTTAATGAGATAAACATGCAAACGTTTTCAAATCCCAATAAAATGGCACCACAAGAGACACAAGAAAAAAACTTCCAGATTAAAAAACCCTAGAAGATTTCGCTTCCAATCAATGCCCAGAGCCAACATCTTTGTTTAGGTACAAAAACTAGGCTCACTGCAGGATACCAGGTAAGACATGGCAAGGGCGGCTTCAAGGCCTCAGAGAGACTCACACGTGAACAGGAAATGAGAAAGAATTCTGAACTGAGTTGAAAATCATTTGGGCTTGACTTACTAAGGTGCTCTTCCGGGGAGCCCCTCCACACTATTCTTTAAGCCCTTAGGGGCCTAAAGAATAGCTTGGGCGGGTCATAGCCCAGCGTTGGACCCCGCATAAACTGCAAAATAGCTAAAAACGCATTTCAACTCAATATTTGGATTTCCAAATCTTGAGTCAAAATATAACAATTGGTTTGACTCAACCATTACAGGCTGCAGGTATCACATAATATTGCCCCTAGACGTACAATGCTACTCATGAAGGACAAAACTTGATTGAAAATCATTCCACATAATCCCTCATAGTCTTTCTATAGTTGGTCTTGGTTTTGTCATTTGTAAAATAAGAAAGGTATAAGGTCATCTGACTCACAACTAATAACTGGAATCCTCTTAGCAGCAATTGCCCAATCTGCTGTAGATACTTCTCAGGAAAGGTATATAAAGTGAATCCTTCATAATGGATAGATTAATTACATCCTACTTTGGTGCAAGTCAGATGAGAAGGTCTATGTGGGTTGACATAAACTACAAGATCTTTTTTGTTGTTGTAGTCGGTTTGACCAACCATCTGGTTTCATTTTTATGTATCTAATTTCATACATTGACTAATAATTAGCAGATTCAATTGGCTCATGGTAATTGTTTTGTGCCGCAATCCCTGTTTTTATATGTAGTTGCCTACTGGATTAATTTACTATTAGTCAAATCCTTAATCCCCGCTGGCGCATTTATTGTTCACTTGAATTAATAGCCATTGATGCCATGGTCTCAAATACTTTTTGTTACCAAGTTTATTTTGGCATACAATTATATATTGCCCAGTGCTAGCGTAAAACATTGGTAATAGGGCCTTTCTATTTATTATGGCTACTCAGATTAATTTAGATATGTCCATCATATAACATATTTTTATGGAAATGCTCTGAGTCCTATTTTTTCTCTTCATTAGGCCCAATCTAAATATCAAGACCTTAGGCTACCATAGTTAAAGTGCTGCTTAGTAACCATGGAAAGCATAATTGAAAACGCTGGTAGAGATCATATCTGGGGAGGATTGCCAATTGTAAGGGGTCTTTTCCTAATGGAAGATGGGAGAGCCTAACTAAAGGAATTACTTTTTGTGAACCAGTGAGCCTCTGGCAGCATTCAATACTATAGGGTGCTCACTTATTTCAGAGATAAAATCCTATTTCATCATATAAGGTTTTTGTGAGTTTTTTGATCAAGGTTACTGTCCTCAAAATAGTAACTTATGGTTGTGCATGTACCCTGTGCACAAGAAATATGGTGACCCTGCATAATTTCAACATTTGTTATACTGATTGAATTCTTCTCCAGTGGGAAAAATCATTTTGCTGGTGTTGGGTTTTTTGACCATATTCCCAACTGGCTAGATTACCAGGAATTGCTAGGGGATAATTCCCTAATGCAAGGTGAATTGGAAATTGGTTGACCCTGATTTTGGGGTAACTAAGTTTGGGGGATTTTAGGTTATTCATCTGATCAGATCTTTCAGGGGATTGATCCAGATGAATGGTAAGATCTTGTCAGGCAAAATTGCTGAAAAAATAGGGACATCTGATAGTTGATTAACTATCAGGTGTACTAATTGGTGTTGGTTGGGTTTCGTCACTGAATGTTTGGTGATGTAAGTAGTAAGTTGTGAGGCGATTAATGCCACCTGCAACTAGCAAATCAATCAGTTTTTTTGTGACCTGCCCTAATGGGTAACAAGTCCCATTACCTAAGCAGATCGCTTGCCACATAGGCTGGTTTACTTAGATAAAGAGGAAAACGTTAGGGACACATTTTCTGACTCTTTCCATTATAGGTCTCAAGGATGTCTAATGACAGAATTCTAGCCAGGATGGGAAAGACCATCGCTGCTGAGACAAGGATGGGTGATTCAATGGTAATGGCTGCCGTTTCATTGAAGAGGTGTCAACCAAGGGTTAGGCGCCAAATCCCCCACTATAATTTCCCTAGAATTTACTAATAAAAAAACACAACAGAGTATACAGTAGATATACTAGCTTAGTACACTTTATCAGCTTTCATTTTTCTATTCTTTCTCAGGGATATTATTGCTGTGTGCAATAATTGGGAGACTCTTTAAGGAAAAGGGTAAGGATCTGAGTGGAGATCTAGAGAAGAAGCGGAAGCAAATCAGGGATTGCTGCTGATTGTATGTTAAACTGATAAACCGTCAACAAGAATCTAAGAGAAGGTCAGGTTAGATGGTATGAGGGAACAAATCCCTATTTTGAGACATCACAAGTACTTTGAGCAGAAATACTGGCCGATTATTGGGCTGAGATCTAGGACTTCCATTCAACTACAGATAATAGTCATCACACTATTATCAACTGATTATATAAAAAATATACAACGTGGATGAATTACACAAAATCCAAACCTGTGCAAGTAATATGTTTATAGGAGTTATTGGCTGATAATAATCAATCCCCATAAATTTTTACATCTGGTAAAAGGCTAATTGAACAGGGTTCCCCTGTATTGAGAACCACAATTTAGAGCGTGAGATAAGCACTCTACTTTCACAGATATATTCTATCCTGGAACTCCATTTATCCTACACAATTGTAACACATCTGTTTCATGGCAAGGTAAATTCCACATAATATTGTACAGTGAACTATACAATATTCAATATCTCTTTGGTTCTTTAGATAGTAAAACTCTACTTCAAGAGTGGATTCCAGTGAAATAAAATAAAAGTGGGCAGATGATACTTTATATGGATATAAAGAGAGGATTCAATAGATTCACTAGCTATAGAGCACTAAAGTCTCCATGCTAGAATTATAATTGTTGTGGAAGTACAATTGGCACATTGTGTACAATTAGTATAGTAAGTATATCTGTGCCCATCTAAAGGAAAAGGTTTTAGAGGGTAGAAATTGCTGCATGACAATTCTGGAATGAATAGAGGACCTTAAAAGTAAGATGAATCATTAAATAATTCTAGTGTAAGTCCAATTGCATTCATTTTTCATTCTAACCTTATAAGTTAATAAAGTGAATCAAAAGTTGAGTTGACACCTTTGCCAACATTCTTACTTCCTAAAAGATCAGAAGAAGATGTGGGAGTATAATCATCATCCCTTACTTCACCCTAGTTCTAGAGCACATGTATGGAAGTGCCTTACACAGTAATATTAAACTGCATATAGATCAAACGCCTCTGCCCACATTTACCCTCTTTGTGGTGACCATAATACTTTAGTTATAGGATAGAGGGGTGTCCCAAATACAAGCTAATCTGGATAGGAGTTTCTCATCTTTTCCAGCTTCCTACACCTAGTACATTCTATCCTACCTACAATTTATTTGCCATGAGGGTACTTTCCCTAATTTCCACATTTATCAGAGCCTAGATAGCAGCCACAGCACTGTGGCCCATCTATAAAATTGTTTTGAAAGCTATCAACAAGGCTTCCCACCAAGGTTGAAGCACTGGTGTGATTCTATAATCATTTAGCTTGCAGTTTCCAGTATTTTTTTAGTACTAGATGGTGCAGTTTTACAGTATTGGTTCTTTAGATCCATGCCACATAGATGGCACCACTGAGATCCAGTCATGGAGGAATATCTGGTTCCTGGAAGTTGACTTCTGTTCCCATACATGTAAAATTAGAACATTACCCTAAGACTATCTATCCTTGTCCCCCTTGTCTTAAACCCCTACCCCTGATTATAGAAAGGGTGTCAGATAGACTACTATCTGGGAATTAAGGGCTCCCGTTCATGTTCTCTCATCCTCTTTTTTTGATCTCTTCTTTTTGGTAGTGTTGGTCCCATGGTCCTCTCACCTCAAATAAACACCTTATATAGTAACGAACAGGAGAATTAATAAATGTGGGTGAAGCTGAAATTACCTATTAGTTATTAATATAAAAGATCACTTAATGCCTATAAATAAAAAAAGAAGCATGGAATTAACCAAATGTAAAAGCTAAACATATTTGAAATGAAGTCTTACTTTTACTTTAAATAAAAAAATTGAAATAATAACTAAAATGTAGAAATAATAACTTTAAGAATTATTTATTATAAAGGGCTCAACCGGGAATAGAAACCAGGACTTCTCCCACCCTTAGGGAGAATTATACCACTAAACCATTAAGCCTTGATTTTTAGAAATTTATTAATTAATTAATTTAAAAAAATACCGGTAGCAGGAACCACCCACATGCCAACTACCCCAACTTCCTTTTTTTATAACTCCATATTATCGATTAATGATAAGAGGGGAGGGAGGAAACAATATCTCATCATAACCAGAAATGTTTTTACACCTGTAATAACGTTTAGTCCCCACCTTATCTTGTGATTATAGGTGTGCACACCTACAACTGATTTAATATTTTAAATTAAACATATGATATAAGTATTATACCATTTTATTTATACTTATAGGATGGTACTTCTATGAGATAAGCAGATTCCTTTTGAGCATATGATATTCATATACCAGTAAAAGCAAGTTTTTAAATTTTATTTGAGGTGGGCTGACCTGGGGACAATACTGCATTGATTAAGGGTATTAAAGAAATGGGAAAGGAGGAAAAACCCAGAAAACATCTATGCGCAGTGTATGATAGACCAGGAACTCCATGGACCACCTTGCAATTTGCTATCTTGGTTCTGAGCATTGTATCACAGTATCAACACAGTCATAATTGTTCCTTACCTAAAGTAAAAGCAATTTTGCTAAATTAAAGTTAAAATAAAGTTAATTAGTGAAAGACATATATGCTCACTATAAGATATAATGATACTATAATCTATTTTCATATGTTTTGGAACTAAATTATATATATATATATATTTGTTGCTTATTAATTTCACTCAAAAAGACTTTATATTTTCCATAACATATGCTAACTATGGTAAATATTATAATATAGTGTAATAATATTATATTAGTATATAAAAATTAAAAAAATCTTAATTTGAAGTAAATTACTAGTATCTGATATACTGTGCTGTTCTATACATTGGCTAATGAGACCAAATCATTAGCAAAGAACCAAATAAAGCCAAACATTATGTGATTATGTATACAAAGAACCACATATAGGAAACCAATTTAGAATACTATATTAATAAGAAGTGTTGCAAGATAGTATTCATATCAAGGGTTGCTAAAGTAATTTTAATTGCAAAACCATTATAACTGGGACAATGTATGGGTTTACATTACTACACCTTTATAAAATGACTTTAACCTAAACATATAAATATAAGAAATTAGACTTGTATATAAGTTTGGGATCTTTTAAGTATCTTCTTTCATATAAGTTGTTGTTTGTATGATTTATTTAACTGAGGTAAGCCAACCAGGGGGCGGACATTACCAAATATACGTAAAACTAAGGAAATAACTGACAAATATAAAATTGGGCACCTCAATGTACTCAAGTTACCCCAGTTGCCAGCGGGACTGCCAGGTATGGGGGGTTGGTGCACTACTCCGAGGGGGTTTCCCCTGCTATGGAGCAGGTGTGAAGGAAAGGGTCTGTGTGGAGGAACCTGAGTGGGAACCATGATTCTATGAGCGCTTTTTGCCTTGGTCTCATATATCCATAGAGCCAGGCTTGGAAGTGCTCCAATAAGTGGACATGGAATCTGTTAATAACCCCATTAATGGTTGGGACCGTGCCCTTGAACACATCTAATGCAATTGTGTGGATTGTCCACATTGCAATGCGTATTATTAGGGAACGGAGGGTAGATGGGATTGGTGACTCAATCTGGAGCGCGAAGATGCTCTTTGATATCAAGAGTTCATGTTCGTTTTGGATTTTAAGCAGGCGTGCGACTTCCTGCCATATAGCTTTGGTTGGGGGGCATGTTTCTAGGCGGTGATGTAGGGATCCCTCCCCTCCACATACTGCACATGTCTTGTGGAAGGAGTTGGAATGGTCCACCATCCTATAGGTCCTTTTCAGACAGCGCCAGGAGTTTGCTCTTATCCTAAGCTGTAGGAGTGGGTGATGAGTCATTTTCCACATTGCCTTCTGTGTGGTTAAATCATAGGGAATGTCCAACATATCTAGGTATTCTATCCTAGCTATGCTTGGGGTTGTTGCGAGCATATCTCTCTGGGGGTGGTTTTCTGGGTTTCTTAATTTGAATTGGGGGCTGGGTCATCCCCTTCCCTGTATAGTACCCATGTTCTCTATGTTCCATCCCATACGGCGGATAGTTTGGAGGATATTTTTGAAATGAGGGGAGGTTTCATGAGGACCTGTTGCAGTAGGGTGCTTGGCAAGGTATGAAAGTAGTCTGGGTGGACTATGTGGGTTAATTTAATTTGAGCGCCTGTGCAAAGATATTCCTTGCTGCTCTGGACCAATGTTGTTGCGGGAGGTCTGGAGCAAGGACTTCCATTATCCAAGTACCTAGGATGTGATGGGCGTGGCTCTCAAAATCTATTAGTCCCATGCCTCCGCTTGAGCGTGGGCCAAATAGTGTTTCCATACGTATAGGAGGGTGAGAGCTGGGCCACAGCCAGCCATGGATAAGCGCGCGGATTGAAGTTATAAAGGTAGGTGAGAAGGCGATTGCGTGGGCCTGGTACCATAGTATTGGGAGGATGAGCGAGTTAGCAACTGTAACTCGTCCTGTTAATCCTGGGGTTCTTCCCTTGAGGGAGGCGATGCGTTTGGATACCCGTTGTAACAAGTTACTTTCCATTGTCTCATTAGCATATCCCCCTGATTCTAGCCAAATTCCAAGGTTTCAGAAAGTAGTGGTGGTGGGAGGTGATGCAAAGGGTAAAATGATTGGGTTTTTTCTTCATGAGTTGGTATGAGGTTTTGATGTTGTGGCCCAGTTGTTTGTGTATTTGCCTAAGAGGATGATTTCTGTCTTTCTTTTGTTGAGCAATGCATTGCCCACCTTGTTGTATTCTTCTAGAGTGCGTTCCAGCTGTCGGGCATCTTCATTGTTTGCTATACCTGCTATGCAGTCATCCGCAAAGGCCAGTATCTTGACTGTTGGTTGTCCTTGTGCAGTTATCCCCATGAGATGTGAGTCATTTACTCAGAGGAGTGGGTCAAAGCTGAAATTGTATAGCAGTGGGCTGAGGGGATCCCCTTGTTTAAGCCCTCTGTGTGGTTTAATCTTGTTTGTTAGGAATACAGGGCCGCATACAGCCATGGTTGCAGATTATGTTAGGAGCATCACCCATTTTATGAATCTTGGTGGGATTTTGAAGGCATGTAGACATTCTTTTAGGTATGGCCAGCTAACACGGTCATACGCCTTTTCCTGATCCAAGAAGACCAGGACACCAGTTGGTTTGGATTGGCAAATGTTTGCAACAGGGTGAATGTTGTTCCAGATTGAACGCCCTGGTATAAACCCAAACTGGTTGGGTGATAGGACGTCAGATGCAATTGCGCCTAATCTAGCTGTTAAAATTTTTCTTAGAATTTTTGTGTCAGTGTTGGAGAGTGCAATTGGGCGCCAGTTGTCCAGGTCCAACTTGTCACCCTTTTTATAAAAGATTATAACGTAGGATTCATGGCCTCCTGGTAATAGGCGTGTTTCCAACAAGCTCTGGTTCATAGACGCCAATAGGAGGGGGGCGATTTGTTGAAAATATTTTTATAAAATTCGTAGGGTATCCCATCAGTCCCAGGGCATTTCCTACATGGTGCACCGCGAATTTTCTCCCAAAGCTCCTCCCGTGTAATTAGGGATAGTATGTTGTAATTTGGTGGTGTACTTTGTATCTCAGCAGTTTGTATAAATTTTTTAATTTTTTGTGAATCTGTTGGAATTTCACGATATAATTTGGTATAATAGCAGTGTACTTCCGCCTTGACCTCCTCAGGGTCAGTTGCCACGGTGCCGTTGGTCTTGCAGACCTGTGTGCATGCGGGCTGGTTTCCATGGGAGTGGAATTGGCAGAAAAAGTATGTTGAACAGGTTTCGCCTTTCTTTTATAAATTTATCTTTGTTTGATACTTTGATTCTGTGTTGGTGTTTGAAGATGAGATTGTTAAGTCAGGAAGAAATTTCTGCCCATTTGCATCCCCAGTTGGGGCTATAGCCAGATCTCAGAGTATTTATTTCCAGGTGGTCTAGTTCTGCTAAGGTATGCTTGATTGTGGCTGTGTCTGCGGTGTACTTGCATGATGCAATATGTCAGGTTTTGTTGATTAAATCTTTTTTGAAATTTCCTATGTTCTGATGGGATCTGAAGTGAATGGGGCTGTGAATTCTGGGTTTGTAGCCTTGTTTTCAACTCAGTTGGATATCTCGGGAAATTTTATATTTTCTAGGTGAAGCTTTCTCCAAGGCGACACCTGTGTGTGGGATTGGGTTGGCACTAACTGCACCATAACCAATTGGTGGTCAGAAAAATTGATCTTTTTTGTTGTAAATTTGGAGATTCTTGAGCGGTGGGATTGTGGGATGAGGATGTGGTCAATGTGACTCATCAATATGAGTGCTCCCTCGCATATGTTGGGCCGCGTCATGTGGGGAAGGAGTGGTGAACTGGGTGAAGAGTATCCTGTAAGCCAAGAGATGCCTTCATTGTTTGGAATTCAATGTGTCCAGGTGGGTATCCCCTGGGATTAGGCCACTGATCTGTATTGGGGTTATCCCAGCAGTTGAAATTGCCTAACATAATGGTATCTGGTGGGAGGGTGAGAGTAGGAATGTTTTCAAAAAATTGTTTTCTCTCAGTTGCAGTGCATGGTGCATAGATACATGCCATCAAAATTATTTCCTCTTGGCATGTGATTGTTGCTACCAGGACTCAACCATGCAAGTGTGATGACAAATTTGTAATTTTAAGTTTTTTGTTGTTTCAGATGATCACCCCACAGTGAGACATCCATACTGATTGTGATGATGCGACCCTGGTTGACCAGGATCCTTCTTCCCCTTGTAGACAGTGGGTTTCTTGGATGGCCAAGATATCTACAAGAGGTTTTTGCAGGAATTCCAGCTTTTTGACTTGGGATGTATGAGCTCTGGCTCCCACGATGTTTAGTGTCCCTATTGACACTGAGGTGCCCGCGGTGCCTCAGGAGTGGTTGGGAGGGCCCTCTGGCCCTAACCCACCGCGACTCATTTTGGCCATGTTCCATATCTGTACTCCAACTCTTTCACTGCCATTGTTGGTTCCCTTGATCTGGCCCAATGATTTAACGGAATTGCAGTTTTTTGTATTTTTGTCAACTTTTCTCACACAGGTCTTGTGTTGATTTGATACAGATTATTGATTGGATTTTATATTTTTGAGGTTTGACTTTGGTGAATTGTGCACCACATTTTTGCCCAAATTGCGGTTGCATTGCACCTCAGTATGTGCATGACTGATGTTGCTTTGTGACTCAGTCAGGTTACTATGAAAATTCTCAACCTAGGCATATTGTTCTGTTTGGTTAGTTTGGTGAATATCTGAAATATCCTCCAAAATTTGTCTGGGGTTAATGGTGGACTCCGCGTGTGCTTCTGCTTCAGCTGCTGCTCGCTTGCGGGCTTTTTGTACCACTTTACATTGTTTACTTGTAACTGGGTTCACAATGGAGTATAGTCCATCTTCACCCCAGCAGAATAGGTGGTGACCGTCAGTCATTTTGGCAAAGTTTTCATTATCTTTGTCCATTGCTTCCTCACAATAATCATTTTCCATTAAGCTCTCTTTCACAGGGCATGCATGTTCCTTGTGGCCCAGTGAGCCACAGTGGTTGCAAATGGGTGGTGTACGTTCCGGTGTAACTCAGAATGCAGCTGACTGGCCCCCATCTTTAAAGTGAAATTCTGCTGTGTGGGGAATTCTGAATAAGTCCTCTTCCACTTCTGGGAAGGGGTTGATTATGGTGATAGCTTTGCCCATGCACAGGTTGGGTATCAGGTGAAATTGCTGTAATTCAAGTTGCTGAATTTCTCCATAGGCCATGAGACCTTTGCAGAGCTCCTTCTCAATTACCTTATGAGGAAGGTTGGTGGGGATTGAGTCAAAAGAGATGAACAAAGTATTCACTTTGTTCCATCTGGTGCACACAGTGCACACAATTTTTTTGCCTTTGAGGAGAGCAATTTCCACACAGACTTTTGCTGTGGCATCAGCTTCATCAGCTGTTTTGAAACCAATATCAATCCAGCTGCAGCCCATGTTGTTGGTGGATACATACACCACATGAGGGAAAAAGAGGGCTGTGCCTCACATGTTTTCTCCCACAGGGTCAGTGACTCATCCCCAAGAAAGTATCTGATTTTGTGCTCCTCCTTTGACAAGGGTTGGTTGAACTGAATGTACATATATTGTGCATGCTTTACAGTGAATACCATAAACTCAGATGGTGTCTGAGTTTGCGCTTTCTTTGCAGATTGGGTTCCTGGTCCCCCTCCAGGGTGTTTCTTGCCCTTAGTTGTACCATTAAGCACACCACTCACCATGACACTCACCCAAGTTGTATTATTTTTATTGATAAAGTCACCCATCTTTCCTGTGTATGATTATCCAAATTTGCTATTCAAATCAAATCATAGTAACTAAAGTGATTCTTACAAGAAAGAAAAGCATGTTGTTTGTATGATACTATAACAGATTTTTTTGTATAACAAGATGTATTTTACCTAAGAGATATATTGTAGATGTAAAAAGTTTAATTTAGTGCTTCAGTTAAATAATGTTTTGAAATTACTAAGATAATAGTGGTGATACTGGAGCAATGGTATAAAAATCACTAAATTTTAGCAGTCATAGAATTTTTAGAGAGTTATATATACTTATATATTATGAATGGACATAGTTATCAAAATTTCTTATCAAGAGCAAAGTTAACGTATATTAAAATTTTATAGATTGAGGCCTTATGATAACAAAAGTACAGTTTCAAACAATGTAATAATTAAGTTGTATCTACAAGGATTATTATGATTATTTAATGTGACTTAACTTAAATTTATGGGCTAAATTTTTAAAATGCTCAATACTTGATTAAAAATCTTATGCTGCTAATAGAAAAAGCAATACATATCTGATAGAACCAGATATATGCTTTTATAAAAGTTACTAGTTATAGTTATGAAAGCTATTACTCCTAAAAATCATTTATACTAAAAAAATTAATTTCTGAAACCTGTATAAGTTTAACATGAATTTATATTTTTTAAATTGGAAAGGGCGGTTATTCGAGCGGATAAAACTGCTCCCACCCCTAGTGCAGGTTTTGAGTTCGAAACCTGTACTGGCTAGAAAACATTCTCGGTGTGGTATATTTGTCCCAAGGTCGACCCACCTCGAATAATTTTTTATATTCTTTCAAAAAGAAATAATCATCAAAGTAATATGCTTACTCAAATCAAGTAATCTTATAGTAATTAACAAAAAGTAAAATGAACTAGTTGACTAAAAATTACGAATAATACTTAAATACAGTATCTAGACATACAAGAATTTTTTTCATTTAAAGGTTTGATATATATTTATAGATGTTGCAATCTGTTCTGCATTGAATCTAAACTTTTAAAAACAAGCTCTGGGGCTATAATTCAGTGCTTAAATATCACTTAAATTATAACTCTTTTGAGTCTAGTGGCTTCCCCAAGATTAGTAAATTTAGTTTTCATATGACCAATAATAAAGAGGAGTATTTAATATAAAAGTTCGATATATTAAGACTTGCAGTTTTAGTGGCTTGTACTTAAATTAGAATTTTTCTTTAAGGAACAACATCTATATCTTTTCTCAACTTAGTATATGTTTTGTTTTCGTAAAGTATTATAACTTATTTTAATAATAATGTATCTAACTTGTCATATATTTTATATCTCAGCTTGCCCAATCGTGTGACATTTCATAATTTTTTATGTAATTGTCACATAATTTAGACTATAGAGTACCCAAGATCTTATTAATGGATCATCATCCTGATGGGGAATACTAAATGTCACAAGAAATTATCAAGTAGCCTAACTACAATCACACCAGTGCTAGCTACTAAAGATTAATTCAATAATCTTCTATAGATACCCCTATAAGTTCCAACCCATGTTTCAGCCAACTTATGCATTCTTACTTCAGGACAGTGGTAGTAGTAGTGAACACTATCATCCAGTCAATATTCTGGAAAGGTTGGTTGCTGGGTTTATTTTTTTTTACCAGAGAAGTAAGTTTTTATCTTGTAGATTCTATAACTGTAGATTTTAAATTCGTTGGAAAGGTCCTTCACTGCTAAGCTTTTGAGGGCATTTGTGCACACCATGATTGTAATCACAAAAGAGCTATAAAAAGCTATGTTTTACTATTAAGATTTTCTTTATTCTACTTTGTCTTAAACTATCAAGTCAAATTAGGTAATTTGCAGTTCAAAATATATTTATTGGAATTACTCTATCCTTCAAATTGTTCAATAGCATAAGAATAAGGAATTTAATGTTGAGTTTAGTATCTTTTTCCTTCATATCATGGCAATCATTACTTTCTATGGTTAATGCTTATGAATAGATTCTCATATATACATTGATGATTATGGATATGTTAATTAATGTGATTCTAATACTAACTTTATGGTTGGGTTCCATAATTTGGTTAGGTTAAGTTTTCAGATTTTTTTTATAATTTATTACCTAAAAAAATTATAATTCAGGGTGTTGTTATCTCTGATCAGGTGGCCTAGTAAAGTGTCGTTGGAGTAACAATTAAAGGCAATTTCACTATACTTTGTTTCTGGGGTGGAGGGCCTGACCAATAACCATTTTAAACTTCAACAAAGTTCCCCTCAAGGTCATGGTAGAAGGTTCATTCTCTCAAAGGAATATCCCATAGACTTGGTTCACCACTAACACTTGGACCACTTTAAAATATCACTATTAGATACTACATTGTGAACAACATCTAAGTATTGACCAAGAAATTTTAATCTTGTTGTATTTATTTTTGCATTTGATGTGGATATTAGAATACAAGGTCTCAGAGTTTATCATTCAAAAGAAGGTTGTTTTGCATTAGTGCATTAATTCTTCTATATAATGGTAAAGTATATTAAGTTGGTTGTAAGATCCTGTAACTGAAATTAATTTTCAGCCAACTCTTGCATTGTAATATCAGTAAATTCAGTCAGAAGAGTTGGACGTATTACCATCTAGTACTAAAAAAGAGTTGGACGTATTATCTATCAGGATTTTGTACACTGCTAGGTAGTCGAGATTCTCTCTGATACATGGCCTGGAATGGCGCATATGGATAATTTGGTAGAAGCTCATTAACAATTTAAAACAAAACTAATAGTTAGTGAATCCACCTGATGGATTCTTTTGCATCTATTTTCTCAGTAAATATTATATATATCCTGGGGAACAGCATTGTAGAAAGTGAATTTCCCTTCTGTCAAGCCTTGGATTGGGTCAAGCTTATCACCAATCTCTAGGGTTGAGACTCAATATGGGCTGCTTCTTAAAATTTCAGATGTGGGAAAGGCCTCAAGGCCAACAAGAGAGTAATGACAGTGCAATTTGGGCAATAAATTTATGCAATTGGTAGTATGGCAATCAAACAGTGACACGGACTAACTCAGATAGTATATCGATTTAGTTTAGAAAGAATCAAACAATGTGAAGATGAAATATCATATGAATGGCAACATGAATTTTTTAAAAATAAAACATTTAAGATCAAAAGATAAAGTTATGATGACTTAACTTTATCAAAAACACTCCAAGGTGACAAAGCAAACAACTTAAGATTTCATACCAATTTATAAAATAATTTAACACTTTTATCTACAGAAGAAAAGTGACCCAATTAACACAAATTGACCCTTTATTACACTAGCATTGTCAATGTCATATTAATTTAAATTTGGTTTTATCTTACAGTAAAAACTCAAACTAACCTCACGCCTCTATTCTAAAATACTATCATTATTTTTGAACCACTTGGCCACCTTAATTAAGGGTTAGGTTTATTCTAAGATAAACACTTTCTACTATCTTTATTTATTTACCTACCTGTGTAATCCTAGCCATTTTTATTTATGTGGCATTAAAGGGAGTCATCTGGGGGTGGGTGCAAGGCGCAGGGGAGTCCAAGTTCACATTTGTGTGATTTGCACAGTTACTCTAGAACCACGTGAGGCACTAAGAGACAAGAAGTATGATGACTTTAAAGCCGTTTATCTGGAAGAACTCATCCAATTTAGAGAGGGCATGTTAGCCTCATGCATGCCATGATGTATGATAATGCTTTTTCAAAATTGGTAAATTTAAGAAATAAGACATGTAAGTTTAAATTTTTATTTTTTTAGACATGTAAGTTTATTAAAAATTTGGAAAATAATAAAGCAAAAGGAGTCCATTACCATAAAAGAAAGGGGTACTGGCCCTATAAGATAAATAAAATTTGGGGGAGTGTTACTGTGTGTTTTATGGGTACCACATCCTCTTCTTGGGTTGTAGGCTCTTTACAGTTTGCACTTATTAGAAAGTCACAATATCAAAAATGGTCATGATAATTGGGGGCTGGGAGTGGTGATGAGGCACTTCATGATTATGTGCTCTTAATTAGCCACAAAGTTTTTTTCCCAAAAATTTCTGGATCAAGACACACTTTACCTGCGGCTGCCTATCATTTAATTTACAGCAAAATATAGAAAAGGTGATAATGGAGAAAAAAAAAAAAAGACATCCAGAATCAGCAGATGGTAAAAAATTACATACAAGCCAGTTGATCTTAGCATAAATTATAAACAAAGGGTTTATGGAATTTTGAAAATTGAAAAATGGGGAAAAACTTGGGAAGATGGTGGCAACAAGAACAAACTTATCTGTAGTAGTATGTGACTTTTTGTGTGTAGCTGAGGTACTTCTCTTAATAAAGGCCCAATCATTTCAACGTGCAAACTTTTAGGCAATGTCAGTACAGAAGCAATATGGGTATAGAGAAGTTAGAAGGCTCTGGAAAGACTTACAATTATGATGGTCATGAGGTCATTAGTGGTTTAGCAAAGTATCTTGCCAGTGCTGGTTCTGATTTTAATTGCATGGGAATGCTTGATCTCAGCAATAGGACTAATGACAGTACATGAGGGCATAATGTATTCTTCATAGAAATAAAAAATAGCTACCATAATAAAGGTTTTAGAAGTCATGTTCAGATTAGGTTTAATTAAAGAAAAATGTTCACCTTTAGGATTGAGATAGACTTGGATTTTTGTTCATCCTAAGTGCTAGCAATTTGATTTTTCCATAGCTTTGAGGATGGTGAGATCATTTGTTATATGAAGAATAAATCATTGACAGATAGATGCAAACTTTCACTTAAAGGCATTTGTTCAGCAGGTATGATGTAAAACATTATGATAGCAAATATAAGGCATTTTGGTTGTTTTCTCAATCAACATGCTAGCAATGGCAAAAATCTGATTTAGGCCTTGCTTTAAAATTATGATGGTGGTCAGGCAAACTGCAATAAACTTTTGACTTAGGAGTCATTAATTTTACAGAAGTCATTACATCAGCATAAAATGTAAAAATCAGATTGGAAGGCATCATTTTGCAGATTTCACCCAAGAAAGTAGTGAAAGGAAATTATTTTGGTTTCTTGTATGAGCAGCAATTTGGTGAAGATGGAGATTTAAAGCACAGAATTCTTCAAAACAAAAATCAGTCAGGTGGTTCCTTCTCAACCCATTCTGATTTAGTTGAGGTAGATTTGAGGGTTTCAAGTTTATGACCTTGATGTAAAACTAATTTTTTAAATAGTAGTGATTAAAATGTTGATAATAAAATAAAGTGGTATTTGAAGATGTATGATTGTGGAAACAATTTTCTTGGCAGGCCTGAGCAACCCTCCATAACAACAAATTGGCTTGTTATCATGTCATAAGACATGACACTTGTTGAGGGGAAGATTTGTTGCAAGAAACTTTAACTTGTCTGATTTAAGAAAATATCAGGATTTTGGTGGTGCTCATTAAGGAAAAGCGAAGCAATCATAGAGGAATTTGACTAGCCTGGTACAAAGACATTATCAGTCAGTAGTGAGTTTTGTGTGATGGATGGGATCTTTCCAGATGTCTAAAAATCAGTCTAGTAATGGGGCACAGGCGAGGGATTAAAAACAGAAGAGCGCTTCAGAGGTGAGATTGTAAGTCCTTTGGCTTGTGGAATGGTTAACTATAAGGCTTTGGGCCACAATGAGGATGATACTGAATGTGAGAAGGAGGACCTGATCTTCTGTGAGTGTGTACAGGTATGCTATCATCTTATTGAAGTCCAAAATGTCACAGCTAGTAACATTTTGCCTAGCGTTGA
This sequence comes from Massospora cicadina, assembly GCA_022478985.1. Lineage (NCBI taxonomy): Eukaryota > Fungi > Entomophthoromycota > Entomophthoromycetes > Entomophthorales > Entomophthoraceae > Massospora > Massospora cicadina. Next base: position 54,951 of record JAKSZP010005600.1, read on the forward strand.
ACACTTACCTAAATTTAAGCCTGGTATAACTCAAGGACAGATGAGAGTGCCCTTAAATTACCAACGACCTCTCCAATGTCATTAATAGGCTGTGGGTTCTGACTCTACCTGTCAGGACTTCCATCATGGTATTAAGGAAATTAGAAATATGGATCAAACAAGATAAAGAACTCTAATTGGGACCATCTAGTACTAAAAAAAAGATAAAGAACTCTAAAAACTATCAAGCCAATTAATCAAGTTTATCAAAGCTTACAAAACTCGATTTCATTGAGAAGCAAATTTTTTAGGCATAGATTGTGGTCTTGATAATTGCTTGGCTTTCAAATTCACTTATAAAACTTTAACCTTGCTAAAAATTCTTTTGTTTTTAAAAGATAGTATACTTTAATCCTAAAATGAAGATTATTTTCTGGTAGTTTGTTAGACTTGGTCTCCATATTAATATATAAAAACTTGGCTGAGTTTAAAACCTTCAATAGTCCGTTAAAATCTATAGTTATGACTTTACTTGGCCATTTTTGACAAGCTTGATACCCACATCTTTGACTATTCTGCCAAGTCTTTGGCGCATCATATCAAGCACGTTCACTATAAAAACTACCCAAACCTTCTAAGTTACCAGGGTCTCTTTCTCCTTTTACTCTGAATCATTTTGGTTCATGTTTTGACCCAGAGGTTTATTTGAAAACACATTGGGTATTGCATAGGACATTGCTTCCTGCTCCTAGCCCATGGTCTACTCTTTTGGCTTCTTCTTCCAGTAGCCTTACCTCCTGCACCCCTCCTGTGACCCACTATCCATTACATCATCTTTGAAAAGCCTAAATTTACTCATGAATTTCTTCTCCTGTTGGTTTTTTAGAGTTGTCCCAGCCCTTTCAGAGTTGACCCCTAGAAGTTTCCCATTGGGTTGGTACCCTCTTCTCCCTCCTTGGTTTGGCTCTTTCTCTATAAAGGGAACTGATAAAGGTTTTGCATGCCTCCTTTCACTAAAAAAAACTCATAAATCTTAGTATCTGTCAATACCCACTTTTCTTTGACCCCTTCATTATAATCTAAATTCACAATAGGTAATTTTATCAAGCTGTCTTCCCCAAGATCTCATTGTAAGTCCCAAAAGAAAAAGTTTTCAGATGTTTTCTCTTTATAACTCCTTATCCGCGAAATTTTAAAGGGAGCTCACCAGTGGATTCTTGCATCAAGTGAGAAAAAAATTCTTATATAGTCCTTACCCTCTCTAAAGGCTTTTATATAGCTTTTATAATTATCCTCCTGCTACATTTAAAGACTCTGGCCCATTTGTCCACCTGTCTCAGAGAGAAATTATTATTGCCCAGTGCTTGCATCTATTTCAAGAGAAAGACTTAGACTGAACTCTCTTGAACAAATAAATATTTTCCTCCTCCACAAGTCTCTAGAAAACACCAGATCTTTACTGCATGCCTGAGAAAGCACTTCTTTTACTCTAGATGAAACTTGCTCTATTCTCGAGTCTATGTTAGCCAAGCCATTTTCTCTGTTTCACCTAACTGTAGTGCCAACTCTAGCTCAATTGTACTTTCTCAGGGGTCATTTTTTGTTGATCCTGATTCTCTCCAGGTCTTAGATCCCATTATGCTTATCCCAACGAGGCTTTAAGCGTTCATGGACTCCTTAATTTAGCCAAAAATACTCTTCCATCGATTTATCAAACTATTGTTTAAAATAGGCAGTGATCTCTCTAACAGGCTAGACTGAAACTTCCATCATAGGTGGGAGTCCTCCCACCACTAACCCTGCGCAGCTTCACTACATAGATAACTCTCTTTTTTGACATCAAAAGTAGAGGGGATTAGTGAGTCTTTTCTATTCATTGCATTCACATGATCTTACTCTATACCCTATGTTGCTGTCTTACACTCTAGGTTCTTCTAGTAAGTAACCTCCCTTAGGTAGGTGGAGCAACTTTTCACTATCATCCCGGATTCCCACTCTCTTGCCCATCCCATTTAGAGATGAGTGGATGTCCATGAGGAGAGGATAAAAGTAAGCTCTCCTTGGTTGACCACTCAGTAATCTTGGCTGTGCTCACTGGTGTGATCGCCTATGACTTGGATCTCCCCCTGCTGAACACAAAGCATCAAAAATATCCTATACCCATCCCATTTCGTGAGCAACTCTCGAGATATGTGAAGTCATATTCTGTGAAGTCTTCAAAAGTCAAGATTGTCTACTCCCCTCCTACTGGGTTCATGGTCGGCTTATCATCTTTTGGACCCCATCTGATAAATATTTGTCTGTGTACTTCTTGTTACTCATCATTTTCCCCTCCTCTGGAAGGAGCTATCCATATATCAAATTGGAAGACATTGGCGATATCAAAATCTTTGCTTGTCAGGATCTCACAGAAGCCTTGGACCTACTCCTAGGGGTGATTAAATTTATAAAGGGTTAGTGCATCTCAAGCCATCCCTATTCCTCAAGTGATGTCCCCTTTCATTTTTACTGCAGGAGAAGGAAACTTTGTGGAGATCTTCTTTGTAAGAGACATGCTTTTGTACCAAATTATTATAGGTGTAGGCAGGTGGTGCTGTTTTGATATCTGCACAATCCTCGCAGATGCAACCATCCAGAAAAAAACTTCCAAGGGAGCAATTACTATCCCTTGCCTGGATAGAAGCTCCATGGTGTCACCAATAAAAAGTAGGTATTTTTCCCTAGGCTGAACTTGCCGCTATGAAACCATCCTCATCCCTGATCCCATAGTAAGCCTACCTTAGTGTATCAAAGCCTATGCAGACATGTTTGACTCCTCTAAAGCTCACCCATTTTCTGCAAATATAAAGATTGACTTTTAGTTCAAGCTGATGGTTGATCTTGTTGAAATATCATCACCCATCTACCCTATCTCTGAGGGCTGAGGCCGCCCTGAACGTTTAAGTGATGATTTTTTTCCAAGGGTCAGATCTTCAAAAATAATTTGCCTGTGTGTTACCCTTGTTATTTGTGGATAAATCAGATTGCTCTCTCAGACCATGCGTTAACTATGGCAATATGAACAATGTAACGGCCCTCAACCCCATCCATTTACTCTTAAACATAAAATGCTTGCATATTGAGAAGTCCAGGGTTTTAGTAAGCTAGATTGTCTAACCGCCCTTCAACCATATCTGCATCAATAAAGGTCAGGAGTGGTTGATCGCTTTATGAACCAGGAAAGATATTCAACAGTTCAAGGTCATTCCTTGCATTTGAAGTATGCGCCCATCTGCTTCTAAAGGTTCAATGATAATGACCTAAGAGACCTCATGCGTTCCTGCGTGATAGTTTACCTAGATGATATATTGATTTTCTCTCCGGATGAAGAGTTCCAAATCAATCATCTTGTAGCTGTTATAGATCTTCTAGTACAGGAAAACCTTACCATCAAAGCGAGCAAGTGTGAGTTCTTCCAGCCCAAAGTTGAGTTCTTAGAGATAATATCTTTTCTCATGGTCACATCACACCAGATAAGGAAGCAGCAATCCGCAATTGGGTGAATCCTACCTACCTCACAGAGTTGCGCAGCTTTCCTTGGGATTCTGTACTTTACTCAAGAAACCCCACAGCTATCTGAAGTTGCACCCACTCTACACCGCATCCTGGAAAAACCCTCAGTTTTACAACAAAATGTGACGCAGCCTTTAATGCAGTCAAAGTCATCCTTCTGTAAAGCCTCGTCCTAAAACATGCAGATCTAAGATGGCCTTTCATTGTTTCCTCTGAATCATCTTAATTAAAAGTCCTAAAAAGCCTTGTTGCATGAAGGAAAGGATGAAGTAAATTGTTCCATTGCTTATCTTCCTAAGAAGATGCCTCTGTCTGAGCTGTACTACGCTATTTAAAGTAAAAACTCCTTACTGTTATTTTAGCTGTACAGCACTGGCGCCACAATTTTCATTGATCTAGATGGCCTTTCAACATCAAAACTGACTATAAAGCTTCAATATATAAATCTTCCCTTAGAAGCTTACCCCCTCGTCAGTACAGAAGGCTGGAGACATGTCAATGATTAGTTTACAGTATGACTTTATAGAGGGTAGTAAAAACTTTCTGCTTGACACTCTATCTCAAAACCCTAATTTTTCTCCTGAACCCACTTTGGTTGACGCTCACATTACTAAGCATTGATAAAACCAGAACAGGTGAAAGAAGGCACCTATGTCAATCACCTCATATTGCTAGCTATGGTGCCTAAAATGGTTATGTGGACACCCAATTTTGGGTCAAAAAATTACAACCCCTTTAGGATGACCACCAAAGATAAATCAAGCATATCAAAGAAATGTCAAACCACTATACAAAGGCTAGCAGTTGCTTTGCTGAGTCATACTCCACCAGGATAGTTGATGGGTTGCACCAAGGCCATAGAGAAAAGAGGTGATCTAAAGGGACCATGAACCTCTTACCTCTGTCCATATTGGAAACAATAAAACTGTTAAGTAGTTCCAACGCTCCTACAGTTTGAAAAGTCTTGCCTCAGATGTTGCCAAAAATTACAATATCTTGCTTAACATTTAGTTGGTCAAAACTAGATAAAAAATGATGCTGGAATCCTGGTACCCCTTCAATCCGCTGAAGGCCCCTATACATCAGTATCTTATGACTTCATTGTTGAGCTCCCCTTGTTAGGCTTTCCACAAAGGGTAATAAGCCAGGTGGTGCCTACTACCCCTTTTCAGGTATAAATGGCCAATTTTATCTTTTGAGATATTCTATATCTGCAACCATTTTAAATCCACCCACTGCCTAGTATTTAGATTGATAAAAAATTAAGCTCCTGTTTATAGGAAACCATCAATTATACCAAAACTTCAAATGTACTTCAGGTAAAAGCCCAATACCGTTGCCAATTCTAACAAAATTTATAATTTATAAAATTCCAACAGCTTTATGATGACCCTGCTATGATAATTCGATTTTGCCAAGGATTGATGAAAATATGAACCCAATTACACCCTCCTTTTTATATCCCCAATAATACTTCCTGATATTTATGTAAATTTTCTTTCAATTGAGCGAAGGACCTTCAAGGATAGAGCGCTTCTAAATAAAGGAATTTTAAAAGTTTCAAGCAAGCTTAATTGAGGAGGAACTAATCATGGCTTGACCCGTCACTTATCCCACCTTCAGTTCTCATGCCAATTTGCAAACTGACCCTCTCCTCCCAAGCACGAACCCAGGAACCTGCAACTGGAGAAAATGCCAACCCAAGAGCTTCATAACTCAAGAACTTTGCCACAAATTGTAAAGCCCCATTCACTATTTAGAGGACATTTTAACATGTGAGGATATTGTCCTATATTATTTTCAAGAATCTTTTTATTTTTTAATAACATTTCCCCTCCTGTTAGCTCCATTTTCCATCTTTTTAGCAATTTTGTTCATTATGGCGCCCATTGAGACCATTTTGCTGCAGCCGCAAAGATGGCCCTCACCTCATTGACTAGAGGGCAAAGATCCACACTGACAGCAAATCTTGGTTAATCTGGTGACCTGTCAAAACCTGTCAGTTTGCAACCAGAGCCAACTTGGGCTCCCCAGGTCCTTACATAATAGCCCAGTCGATATAAAAAACTTGATGCAGTGCAGAATGGACCTCCCAACAGCACTTTTCCTATCCGCCCAAACCCCCTTTACGCCTGTGGGTTTCTTTGTTGTATTAATAGTCTCCTTATGAAGTTCATATAACCACCCAACGCTAATCTTTTCTTGTCATGCGCTGGTTGTCACTCGCCACCAAATTGCCCAATTAATTGATGGCATCACTTTGACCCTTCAAGAAAAGCATATCACCAGAAGCTATGACGCCTTTGGCTGACAAAGAGCTTCCAAACCACTAACTATAGTTGATCCCCTCCTCAAACATCTCTTTGCCATGGTTACCATCTTATCCCATAGTTGATGAGGCATAAGAATTAGATGCTCCACCCCCTGTATATGATCATTCTTGCCTGTCCACTCTGTATAATACTATGAGCCCATCTCAAGGAGTGATTTTAGAGGACATGTCAGTTCATCCCTCACCTGCAGTTAAATCACTTTCACGCTCTTCCATCCCTTATAATTCCTAAATGTCCACAGCCTTCTCTGATCCCTTAGTTCAATCTGTTTTCCAGGGAAGGTTACATATTCTTATCAGAAGGTAGGCGACTCTTCCAAATTACTCCCCAATATTGCAGTATCATGTCCTCACCTTACTCGCCAATGATGGACTTAACATCTGGGAATGTATCTCCAATAGTTCAACCTTTATTATAAGGTTGATGTTGAATATGAGGATAGCCCACATGCTAATTAAAATCCTTCTTTAAAAATCATTAAGAAATTTTGTCAATATATTTAATTTTGGCAAGTGTCCTTTAGTATTCTTAACCATTTGAGAGCTTACAAGGCCTAAATTCAATATATGACTCTTCTGGTCCTCTCTAGGAATATTGCCCTTAAAAATTGGGAACTTCTTCTGACATAGATAAAGGTTCAAGCTCTAATTAGTTTTTAATGGCTTGTTGACACTTAATAGGAGCTTAACACTTTGATAGTGTTACAATATAATAGATATGAGAAGAGAATTGGAGAATGTTTAGACAATATTAGATGTTTAGATGATGATATGGTTAATGCTAATCTATTAGTTGACCAGGCGAGAGTAATTTATACCTCTTGAGCATCTCCTGGCCATATTTATATATTAGATGAGTTCATTCATACCATGCCAATCCTATGATGGACATGGAATTATTTATAAATGATTTCTCAAGCCAATTGGCCTTTGTATTGGCTTATAATAACTGTATCGGCCTAATTTAAAGCAATTTCAATCTCATAATGCAGAGAGTTTTGGGATTACTAATAAAACAACAAAGGTAAATATTTGCCTTATAATCAGCTTAACTAGAGTTTTGTCATACATCAGGCGAAATACAAATAATGGGAAAAATTTTCATCAACTAAATTAATTGATATACCCCTTATTAGGACTTCAGCAGGCCTCTAGATAGAATTAGATACTCCCTACTAAGGCTGTCCAGTATAAGTGCTATTGTGCCAAAAACAAGGATTGGCATGTAATTTCGCCTCAGTAAATTATCATTAATGTACTAATTTATAAGCTGCAATTAGATCAAGGCATTAAGACCCACTTGTTGCACCCAAGTGGGCCTCATAATTGGGCATACTTTATTAATTAATAGCTAAAAATAAGAATTGTCAGTTAGGAAGGGAGTAATTTTATTAAGGAGGTTATAAGTTGAACTACTATAGCAGATTATACTGATAAATTGGGAAGGATCAAGGGATCCATTAATGTGAGTAATGTATTAGCACTGATGGTTTACTCAAAGGGTTTACTATAATGAGTCAACCACCAAAATTTAACATTTTCCCTTCACTCAACTGGAATATAACATAGAGCTTCCCTTTTTTCCCACAAAATCTGCTAGTAGTACATCCTCTGCCTATTGTGATTATGTGGGAACCTTTAAACCCAACAGTGACACCAATTTTCCTGTTTATCTTGGTCAATGCAGCTTTAACTGGTGTTAGGTTCCATGTGGGAACAAGAGTTCAGCCAGTTGGTTCCTTTGCCAACGTTATCACTATATGGCCAATACAATTATCAAGAAGAAAGTTATTGAGCATTAAACTGATGCTCATTTTGGCCAATTTAACTTGGTATGGTCTACATTTGTGATCAACTTTACTTACAGAAATTGAACAGTTCAGCACATTATAACCATTAAGACAAAACATATCCTTAGGGGCTTTTTTGGGATGGGTATGTCTTGGCGGAGTTCATCTTTATTATTAATTCTATATTCTACCTTGGGCCTATTTTGCAAGCTTAGAGTCATCAAGATCTTGCTGAGGCCCATCTCTTGAGGAGAATAGAGCCAATTTTGGCATCTTTTCAGCCCCATTTGTCAAAATCTAGCATAAAATATCTCTATCAGGCCAAAATTTACTTCAGGCAGAAGCTTTTGTGGAGGATGTGCTCAAATCTTGGTCAGTTGTCCTCAGGAGTCTTCCTAATTATGCTTCTTCATAGGGTCTAAACACCCATAATGTCCATGATATTCATTTCTATTTGGCCATTAGGGTTGCCTTTTAAGTTCCATAATGACAAAATAAATGAATATCTGCCCACTTGGCCTTACTTAGCCATCTTATGTAGATTCCGTCCTAGCAAATTCTCTTTGATCATTTAATAAACGTTCAGCCTCTTATCAAGTGGTGACAATTGGAAGTATATCACGCTCTTTTCACCCTGGCAGTGTATCAGTATAGAACTTACTTCTTGATGGATTTTCTCCTGTGGGCGTAAGCTTTCTACCCAATTTGTGGTTTAGATTGAAATATTATCAACGGATTTGTGCTTACCCTTACCTTAGTTTACTAGGAATCAGCTGCTACTAGTACCTGGCTCAACTGGATTTATATAAGGGCTTTATTTCTTGTTTCCCAGCATTTTGACTGGGTGGAAGTGACCAAACTAGTGAAGAATCAGAGTCCAACTACTCTTTCTCTAAAAGTAGCAATCGAAATTTCATAACAATTATATATCTTTTTATTAATTAATATGTATCTTTTTCAAATATTTGTTATAATTATTTTTCATTTATTATTTTCACCTAATATAAATTTTTTTCTTTTTTTTCTTTTTTATTTGCCATTTTTTAAATCTTCTTATAAAATTTGTGTGGACACAGCTTTATATTAAGCCATTGTTATCTTCCTTAATTGTATAAGAAAATTTTGGTGTCCTCTCAATAATCTTAAATGGCCTACTCCAGATATAGTTTAACTTCTGTAATTGGCCTGAGCCATGAGAATTGCAAAAAATAACCACATTGCCTACTTTTAACTCAGCCAACTTGTAGCATTTTTATACCTTTTTAAGTCAGACCTATTTTCTAGCAAAACTGATATCTTAGGACTGAGCTTGTAACTTGATCTGGGTATTGTAAAGCTTCTCAACATTCTGATGATAGTTATTCTCACCAGGATCTTCCAGGACTGAGTATAGTAGCAATGATAGGGAAGGATGCTTTCTATACATAAAAACTGAAAAGGGACATCCTGGTAATAGTTGTATGAGATGTTGTAGGCAAAGATGACTAAATTTAGATAAATGCTCCATTCAGATAGTTTGTTTGAAGTTAATTTCCTAGATAGAGTTACTAGAATTTCATATATTCGCTTAAAAATACCATTAGTTTTAAGATGTAGAGGCATAAAGCACGCCTCTTAATCCCAATAAATGGTTGATATTGGTAATGACATAGGCAGTGAAGTTGATATTAATGGTTAGTATAACCTGTGGACACTCGTGATTAAGAAGAAAATTATTAAGATGAACTTAGTTTTAGTTGCTGCACCTATTTCCTGAATAGCCTTAGAATAGCCCACTTAGTCAGATGGCTGATAGCCATGATAATATATTTTGTTCTAAGTTGCTAATGGGAAGAGGTCCACCAACATTAATAGACATGTTATGCCAAGTAAACATGGTCCAAATGAGCTGGTAAGAAGTGCTTTTCCAGAACATTTTCTCCTTGGCATTCTATACAGCACTCTAGAATTTCTGGATGTCAAAATGCATTAACTCTTAGTAATATTGCTTGAGGTGCTCCTTCCTCTTCTTAGAACCATCATGTCCTATGGCCTTGTGTGAAGCAATTATGATGTCTTTTTGCGCTGATGGTCTTGTAAATATAAATCTTTTAATTTCGTTCACCTTGTACAACATCCTGTTCTGAATTTTAGTGTCTTTACGTGGATCTGATTTTAAATTTTGTATAGATTTGGGATCATCATGCAATTTGTCACTTATAATATTCTTAAATAACTTGTTGGCAGCCTAACTAATCATGATAATAAAAAGTAATTGAATTAAAAAGCTGGCGCTTTGATGCTTCACCACTGTATGATGCTTAATCTTGTAATCAATAGCTTGAAGCTTTAGCGCTCAACGAGCTAATTGGCCCCAGGTTCCTTCAAGTTGTTCAATCATCTTAGGGACGTATGGTTTACAGCAACATTAAATTGAGTGCCGTAGATAGACCCAAAATTGCTTATAAGCGTGATTGACTGCCAAGCATTCATTTTCCATCACCATGTATTTTCTTTTGTGGACATTTAGTGTCTGACTGGCAAAGGCAATATGAAGTTCTTCACCGTCTACCCTATCTGAGACGACTTGGCTCCATCTGCCGTGAGTTTGGAATTATTTTGAACAATAAACCTATAGTTGAAGTCTTAATATTGAAGGAAAGGAGCCACCAGTAGTGCCAATCAAAGGTTATCAAATGACATTTGGCAAGCCTGATTCCAATTGAATGAGACCTTATTCATATGTAAATGGAATAGCAGCTCCCCAACTTGCATGAAATTAGCAATAAATTAACGATAATAACTAATCATGACCAAGAAACTTGAATATCGCGCTTCTAATCAGGCCATTTCAAATTGAATATTGTGTCTAGCTTAGCTGTCTGGAATCAAAGTGCATCCTTATTTATCATGAATCCAATGTAATCCAGTTGATCCTGACGAATTACTGGTGCAATTTTCGTTAGAAGCTGACATAATGGCCTTCCTTGCCAGGCTAAAATATAATTAAAATAGCTAAGACCTTTCCAAGGTAAAAGATTAGCTTCTATCTGGGTAAATCTGTTAAGGATCCATTTTTAGTGCCCTAATATGTCATATAGGGCTAAATATCACATTTGAAATAGGGTTGTATCCTCCTCATAGTAGTCTCAGACTTGACTGATAGTGGCTTAAAAGATTTTTTGCCACTTTTGACAACTTAGTTGGTTCAATCTCATCCTGGCTTAATTCTGCAGCGGTTAAAGCATTTTGTTTTCTCTCATTAGAATACTTAATAACAATTAGGCAAAATTGAATTTTGCGTGTGCTTTAATTCATGCATGGGTAGATATCCCATACCCTGAGATAAAGTCTTTTCACCAGAGAATTTTCCACCATTAATAGAGGTTTATTTTAATTCATCCAGTTCAGATTGATCATTTAGTTTCAATTTATGGAAGACTTTATTCCATTTTAGCAAGAATCATTTTGTATGTAAGGAGGAGAATTTTTAGATAGCCTTAGGAATAAGGATCCATTTTAATCAATTCTCTGCCCAAGTTGAGGGATTTAATTGTATTTACCCCCTCTTCATGGAAGCTGCTAAATATGTCCTTTGTGATAATTAAAAGTATTTTTTGCAGTTCCTTTCTGGAAAATAGCTGGTGTCCGCTCTTAGGTACTCCTATCAAGAGCTATTTCTGTTTTCTCCCCTGTAGTGAGCACCATTTGTTAAATTTTAGGATAAAATCATTTATTAATTAAATTCCTGCTGTTATAGTCAAGATAATATCAGCCAAAATATTATCAATTCTTGGCAAGTGTCTTATGGTATTATTACCCGTTTGGAAGCTCACAGGGACTAATAAATTATCTGATACTTCTGGTCTTCTTGTGGAATATTGTCCCTATAAAATTTGTAACTTTTACTGACGCAGGAATAGGTACAAGCTTCTCTCTAACGCTTAATGACACTCCTAATAGGAACTTAACATTTTGATCTTATCATTAAAAATGTATAAGATATAAAAAGTAGTAGAGGATAGGCAGATGAATATTAGATGGTAATTCAATTTTAGCTAGATATTTTATTAATCAGCCAGGCTTTAATATTATATACTCCTTGGGCATCTCCTGGCCATACTACCCTATTAAATGAGTTCATCCATACCATGTCAATACTCTACAGATCAAAGCAATGGTATCAACAAATCTCCCGTGTTAATTTGGCCCTTGATTAACTTAATACAATCATTTCAGCCTAATTGTAGGCAATTTTCTCTCATAGTTGGAAGAATTTTAGGCGTAATATTATCACCTCAGAGAAGCATATTAGCTCTACAAGCCTGATTAGAGTTTTGTCATACAGCTGATGAAACACAAATAATAGGAAAATAGAGATAGACTATGTATATTGACATATCCCAAAAATGGGATATCAGTAGGCCTCTCAATTGCATTAGGTTGTCCTATTTGACTGTCCATGTTATGTTTTTATGACAATCACGAAAATTGACATACAAATTTATTAATGCGCCTATCATTTTTTTTAGTACTAGATGGTACCAACCCAAAATGCGCCTATCATTAGTATAGCTATTTTTTAGGTTAAATTAGATTAATGCCATAAGACCCACTTGTTGCACCCAAGTGAGTTCTAATTGCATACTTTTTTAGACAATAGCTAATAATAGCTATGATAATTGGGATGCTTGTAAGCACCTAAGGAGGTTTTGGAGTGAACTAATATCTCAGATTTTGCGGCCAAAATGGGAAGGGCAAAGGTTTATTCCATAGGACAGACTATCATCATAGTTTTTTAAAGGGATTTTTACAACCATCTAAAAGTAACGGAAGGTACATAAATTGACCAACCGTCTAGCCAAAGAATGATCCTCAGCATGGTCTTGACTACATTTACATGAGCCATCTTTATTTTCTTGGCTGATTTGGCTTAATAGATCAGTACATTGGCGATATTATGGCTTGAGTTTTTTCTCATCCTGCTCAAACCTCTGGGTAAGACATTGGAGGTTAGAATACAATTCTTTTATCACACTCTCCTTTTATTGGACTAGGTTTTTCAAGGAGTCAAAGTCTGAATAGAAGTTAGTAAAAGGGCTTATGATCCCCTCATATAATGGTCAAGGCTATCCAGGCATATCGCAGTTGTCCTCAGCAATTGATTGTAGCATACAAACGAATTAAGCATATGTAAATAAGCCTTGAGGTCATCCACATCATCGTACATGTTATTAAGGTCCATAGTTTTAACAGTAAGTGTATCTCAGCGTAACAGTTCTCTTGACTATAGATAAATTTTGAAAATGAGCTCAAAGTATAAACTAGTGATGAGGTCAATGAAGACGAAAAGAAGTGGCGAAATAGACTACTTTATTAGTTTAAAAAGTGTCAATACCCTAGGAGTGGGGGACATGGTGCTTAGGGAACCTCCATGGCCCCATATGAATAGGATCTTTCACAGCCTTCTGAATTGACCGTTATTTTTTCCCTCATTGTTCTGCATTAACATCATGACTGCAATGGTGGGTATCACGCCTCTTGAGGTTCAGAAAGCGGGGGTGCAATACCAGAGTGCATCTTCATTGATTCACATGTGTGTGAGCATCTTAATCAAATTTCTCATTATGTCTTCAAGAGTGGGTTTCAATAATGAGGGCTCAAGAGGCAACTTATAAGAGCTTTGTTCTGGAGTAGGGATTTTGAATCGCTCATCTCATAAGTTTTCCAACAACTCTCCACTCAAATTTGTTGGAGGGTGGTATAGGACCATAGAGAATTGGCAATGAACTCGAAATACTACAGTCCACTGATTGATGTCAGGAATTAAATATTTAGAGTTCACCTCATGAATGACCTTTTAAGGTCTCGACCAGAGAATATCAAGCTTATTATGTTAGCCTCAGGGTTAATGGTGATAAAAGAGAACTAGGTTACCTAAGAGAAAAAGGATAAGGAGGATCGGCTGACATTAAATTAGGATGTCTTTCTTTATATGGTGGTGACAATGTATTGCATGGCTTGGGCTTGAAGCTAGACAACTTTATCAGCTAAGACCCTCATGGCCATATTGGAGATTTCAGTAATGGAGGTATTGAGTAGGGGCTGAACGCTACTTAGTAATCGAGGAGCATGCCCATAAGAGCTTTAAAGGGGAACATATTGATAATTTAATGGTAGCTTACTTAGTAAGTGTTCAAAGCTCTGGTAGGTAGTGGTCCAGCGAGTAGGGTCTGAGGCGGCCATCTTCTTCAAAATTGAGATGAGTGTTTCATTAGCACGTTCCACTGCCCCATTGGTTGAGGTGTTATAAGGGGCGGTGAAACTTTGGTTAGTTCCAAAAAGTGAGGTTATTTCTTTGACTAAACGCAAGGTGGAATTTAGCCCATTGCCTGAAGATAAAGTTTTTGGGCATTCATGTTGGGTGAAAATGGATCAAGTAAGGAAGAGGTACTTGGCTTTTGCAGTAGGAGCAGGGACAGAAATTGCTTTGACCCATTTGGCAAATGGTAAATGGCTAACATTAGATATATTTATGGCCGTGTATCCTGGTGGGCCGAGGTCACACCACATTAATGATGACAACATCAAAGTGGCTTGATGGAGCTGCAACTGAAAGTTGATACCGCATAACCAGCCCAGTCCTGAGCTTGACAAGTGATACAAGCTTCTAGAACTTCCTGGGTTGTCTCAACTATCCAATTCCAGTATCATCGTTTCTTTAGCCATTTGTGGGTCTTTTTTACTGCACTGCGTCGCACAGTCATGTTTCCTTCAAAAATGACTTTAGTTCAGGAAGAAGGACATATAAGGGAGTTTTTTCTTGTTGAGTTTCTTATACAGAATTTTCTCTTTGATTTGAGAGTCTCAGTCAACTTTCAGAGCTCAGCATGGATCTCAAGGGTCTCTTACACCAATCACTCAGGCCAAACAATTAAATAAAACGGTTGGTCTTCTTTGGGGGTCTCGGCGGCTAGTAAAAGCATTCTTGAGGGACCATCAGCGTTATGATGAATTACTCCTGCGCAATTGACAATAATAAAGTCATAGTTCTGCAGTTTTAGGGCCCATCTTGCTATCTGGCCGACCAGGTCCTTCATCTGCTGCAAACATCAGAATAAGTAATGGTCAGTGATGACAGCGAAATGGGTGTCATATAGGTAGGGCCAGAAATGCTTGTTCACCTATAAAACAGGCCAGGCACTTGCACTTGGTAAATCTATAATTCCATTTGGCCTTTCTCAGGGTCTTTCTAAAGTAAGCCACTGTGTGATCAGCCTAATCTTCATAGTGGTGAGCTATAATGGTCCCAACAGCAACATCACTAGTGTCAGTGAATAGTAAAAAGTTTTGGTTCAAGCGCAAATTGGCTAAAATAGATAATTAAAAAGTACAGCCTACACCTCATTAAAAGTCTGATCCTGTTCAGGCCGTCACTCAAAAGGTACATTCTTCTGTAGAAGGTAGACCAGAAGTTCAGTTAAATTAGAAACTGAGGATGAACTGATGATAATAACTTGCCATTCCAAGAAATAATTAAATTATCCCTAAAGCTCTGAGGGCGCAACATCATCTTAATGTCAACGACTTTTTCTTGGATAGGCTGAATATCATGTTTTAAGACCTTGTGTCCTCGGAATCACATTTCTAATTGGAAGAAAGAGAACTTTGAAAGTTTAAGCATTATTAAAGCCTTTCTAAATCAGTTAAATACTTCCTGGAGATGTTCCACATGGCCGTTGAAGTTTTATAAGATAACAGAGATATCGTTGGGTACAAAAGGACACAAGATAGCTTCAATTCCCCTAGGATCCCGTCCATGGTAAGTTGAAAGGTGGTGGGCGCGTAACAAAGGCCCTGGGCATCCTCATTGGATTAAATAACCCCTAATTGGCTATGAGCACACATTTGGACTATCTTTAGGGGCTAGCTCTACTTGCCAAAGTCTGCTAGGAGATTCATAGCGAAAAATATATTAATCTAGCAAGCAATTGAAGAAAGTCGTTGATCCAGGGAAAGGTTAACTGTCTTTCTTGGTGATGAAGTTAAGCCGTTGATAGTTCATCACCACACAATGACTTCTATCCCTTTTCCAAAAATAACAGGAAAAAAAGGCAAAGGGCTACGCGAAGGCACTAATAGTCCTGCTCAAATAGTTGTTGAGCTCAACAGCCACTTGAGATTTTAAACTCTAAATTATTTTGTAAGGACTGGACCAAATTGGTGGTGCTCCCCAGTCTCAATGTGATGAAAAAAACATCTATTTTCCCAAAATTGTAGGTAGAGGTTGAGAAGAGGTCTGAGTATACTTCTAGTAAATTCTTAACTTGGCTCTGTTATTCACTAGTGAGCTCATATTTGATAAAAGGGTTGACTAGAGCTATGATGGTGTTTCTAACCCAAAATCTCTTAGACTTCCAAAGCCATGGCCGTCATCTATGGCGTCTACAGGAAGGAGACAAACATAAGCAGCAGTAGTATTGAACCCCACCATCCCATATTTGTCTGTGATTTAGCCAGCAACACTAATATGGATTCATCATAGACAGCATCTAAAATTCCCGCACAGGTCAAAACCTCCTTGATGTACAGGTTATCCATGCCACATATCTTCAGAAATTCTCCTGAGGAATTTTGATATGAACCTGGGTGTTGATGATGACTGAAAAGTTAGTTTATAGTGGTTATCTTAGGCAAATAAACAGGCACGCCTTCTTGAACATCTACTGCATGAGGAGGTATCCATACTCAGGAGCCCTCTACATGATATTTGAGCCTTGTTGATCCAGCTTTCACTCTAACAGGCAAGCCTGAGCTTTGACATCCACCTTGTAATTGAGGGATGTTTCAAAACCCAATGGTATCTGGTGTCCCAACAAGGATAAAAGTTCTTAATAATAGTGCACAACGGCGGAATAGTCCTAAAGGAATTGAAGTCCTGAGGAGAAGGTAATAACTTAGTTCGTCTAATGCCATGGCCGTGGTATTCAAACAAAGCTTTCCACACTGAATGAGTAGCAAGCAATAAGCCCCAATGGACAAAGTGCATCGTTGCCCTTCGTGCCATATTTTGTATAATGTGGCAAGTATGAAGCAATTTCAATGCGTCTCTTTAATTTAGACTTAATAAAATATATGGGGGGACCATTGTCAACAATGTCATAAATAGGGGTTTATCTATCTGAATGGCGATGCATGTAACTAAGCTTCCAAACTCTGGGTTATAGTGAGGAACATAGGAGATTCATTAGAATAAGAGTAAGTGGTATTAGGTTCTTTACCATTACCAGGTACTGAATCAACTTCTTCTGGTATGACAACGAAAGACTCAGTAGAGGAAGCTAAACATTCTTGAGGTGGTACAGGGATGTCAACATGAAGTGCCTCGTCCTTCATTCTGACTGCCTTTTTATGCCTCCTCAGTGTGTCTCTTCCAACAAGCCTTGGTGCTTTAATGAAATCCATTGCAGAAGGAGGATTGAGGTCTGGGATTTTTCTGGTTCTCAACAACGTAGACCCAAGGAAGGTGGAGGAGATGGATGCGCAGGACTTGGGATGGAGGGTAGATGTAGGATTCATTAAATGCTTCCTTAATTTTTCAGATGCAAGAGAAGATTTACTTCTAAATGATCATGTCCATTTGGACCTCAGGATAAGATCCCAAAGTGGAGATGACCGCTGTTATGGCGTAGTCCAAGGTAGTGCGATTTGTGGTTGCCAAAGGTTGTGCTTGGCATAGAATCAGCTGGCGTGCTCCACAGGACTTTCTCATTTGCTCAAACAAATGCCCGTGTTCATCTGTTTCTGATTAACCGAAGTTTAGTTGCTTCCAAATTCTTGTATTAGGGTGATATGGATTTGTTCCCAGGTGTGGCATTCCTTTAAATGCGGATTCATAATAAATAGAGCTGTGCTATTAAACAGGAGTGGATGTGCTTCACCTTTTGATGATCAGTGGCTTCTTCCATTGAGCTCTTGTAAGTGTATAGGAAGGATGTAATTGCTTTCCTTCCCTGGGTTAAATTTCTTCTTAAAACTAATATTAAAGTTAGTAACAAGAGGATTAAAAAGAGTATTCACGCCAGAAATTAGTGCAATAATAGAAATCTCAGTTTCCACATAGTTGTGAGAGACTTATTGATCCAATTGTCATCTAAAACTATCCAGATCCTCATGAATTACATCCCAATTTCGGCTTAGAGAGGTAATGGAGTCTATATGGGCAACCTGCTCCTTCATCGTCTGAATTTAGAACATTGGGAGAGTAGCTGAATCTCAAAGTTACTCAAGTGAATTTTAAACCCGTGACAGGTTTGTTTTAGCTGAGTGATGTGATAAAGGGTGAGCTTGTCAAATGAGTTTATATTATCCATCTCATCCAACAAGGAAAAATTGAGACTCTGAGTAGGTAGGGACTCTGTATACTCAGAGGTTGCACCCTTGACCCTCATTGCATATATGATTCCATAAGGCAGTGAGCGCCATTAGAACGTCTTGTTTCCAGGAGTTGTTAGGATCACCAGGATTAGGCAACATAAGACCAGAAAGGTCCCTGTGGCCCAAAAGGTTCATTTGATCCTTTCAGGACCTTCACTCCCCGAGGCAATATCATGGGAGGCTAACTCCTGGCAGTGTTACTGGAGGGTCCACACAATGTCTTCAATCTAGTCGAGGTGTTAGACACAGGCAGCCTCAAGGAGCTGCACATTTGACGAAATTTGGGCTTCAAAGTAAACCAAGATTTTACTATCTGACACTGTGAGTTGATTATGATCCTCATTAGTTAACTGACAGTCATCAATAATGGCTTCCCAATTGTTGTGAATAAAGGAAGAGGCCGCACTATAAAAAATTGACAGTATTTGAGTGTAGGATATGAATAAGCCCTAGTTGCCATGATACTTCATGAGATGTAACCTGACTATTTTTAGGAGGTGGTGTATGGCTGGATGGACGAAGCTTTGGAGGTGGCATTCAGTACAAAAAGTCAATGCTCCTGAGGGTAGTAGGGCCAACGTATATTTATCATATATTGTGGAAGACAATAAAGAGGTGTGGGAGTTACTGATTTAGCCTCCCATAGAGTAGATCCATTTAATAGTTTTTAATTATCTCTTTGAAATTCTCATAAAGAGTTGTTACTGATTATGGCCAACGGATGGTAAGTTAAATTAAAAGGTGGCACAAAACTCTTGGCTTTCAGGCTTTAGTGGAGGTAGTTTGTACTGAGAGGTGTAATCCATCAAGTTATGATTTTCAACCATCAACAAGTTTTTTTCTTGATTGCTAATATCTCCAATTTTTATGATGTAAGTTTTCACTTGGACAGCTCAGAACCCTGTAGTGAGCACCACTTATCTTAGCGTAACAGTTCTCTTGACTGTAGCTGAAGTTTGAATATGGGCTCAAAGCTGTAAATTAGTGGAGAGGTCAATGAAGACAAAAAGATGGTGCAAGTAGAATACTTAAGTGATGAAAGTGTCAATATTTAAAGCATGTGTGGGGACGTGGTGCCTAGGGAACCTCCATGGCCCCGTATAATTAGGATCTTTCTCAGACTTCCATATTGAACGCCTAGTTTTGCGTCCTCAATTTTCTGCATCATCCTCATGGTTGTAATGGTGGATGTCGCGCCTCTCAAGGGCTAGGAAGTGGGGGTGCAAAGTCAGGAAGCCTCTCCATAAAATCTCATGCATGTGATGCTTCCTGGTAAAAATTCTCTTTGTGCCTTCAGGGTCCGATTTTAATAATAAAATCTTGAAAGTTGAGTTATCAGAGCTCAATTTGGGAGTAGGGGATTTTGACTCGCTCATCATTTCAAGTCCTAACAATGTACATAGATGATGAAGTGACCCCTGTAGTGAGCACCAAATGTCAGAATTTGCACTTTTAGTGGCAGAATTTGACTTCACAGGTAAGCTTGTGTCTACTAAATGTATATCAGAAAATTACCTGTCCAATATTGGTGTAAGATTGTTCCAGATTTGAACAAAGCTAGTATCATCCAAAAACCTTTGTCAATTCTTGGTGGAACCCATCAAACTGGGGAAATACAATTTCCCATACTTTTCAGCAAGAAAGTTTGATTATTACCAGTAGGGAAGTGCTGAGCCCACGGCGGAATACAGGAAGTCATGCTGGGCCCATCCCTGGATCCTCCACAACTCCATTCACACACCTAAGCGGAGACCACCTCTAATATAGGCTTGGAGATGGTCCCAAAAGGTGCAAATATTTTAACCCATGGTGATTGGTTCATATATATTAATCCTTACCTAACGGATTTTTTATACCTATTACTGACCCTCCATCAGACGTTCCATTGAAGCGAGGTGATTTTTAAGAGATCTGATTGGTCAAAATTCAATATTCCCTAATCTGGATACTCGTAGCTTATAACAAATTTCTTGCCCATTTTTCTTTGAGCCTCAGATTACTTAGATACTAAAAAGTGACATATTAATAAGGTTCTTCTTTTACACCATCGCTGATGATGATAAATCACTATAAAAAATTTTCTTTTCCCAATTTAAAAGTTTTCTAGTTTTTTTAAGTAATAATAAAAAAACCCTGATAATAAATATCCCACAAAATAGAAACCTATTTCTCCTGCGTATAATTATGGTAATTTAGGTGTAAAACACACCAGCAAGAAACCAAAAAGCCTAAAATTCCCACAAGTTTTCTCACTACAGAGGCACTGTACACAACCAAATTAAACTAGAAAAAATGGAGGTTGGTGGGAAAATTAATTCTCATGACCTCCATGTTAAAAATTAACCCTCGGCTAACTACTCTGGAACTTCAGTTAGCCAGTGCTTTGTATCACCATAAAAGACTCAAGCAGCACTCTCTCCAAGGCCCTTATGGGGCCTCTAATAATATCCACAAACCCCCTTTCAGGGATAAGTTTACCTCAGGTGAGGGAGTATTGCTTCGTTCCTCTTTATGTATGAAGTTGCTATGGAAGGAGAAACTGACCATTTAAAAGTCAAGTACATCATTCCCTGCATGAGTTAAGTGGCTCAGGAGATCATGGTTTGCACATAACCACGCTCAGCACCTGGACGGAGGTTAAGAAAGCACTTCTTGAGGAATTTGGTTCCCTGCAGAGTTTATATTGAAAAACAGGCCTTTATGTGCCTTAGTCTGAAAAAGGGAGAATTGATTGCCTCTTTTGTTGAGCAGTTTCACAGCAAAGATCAACCTCTACTGCTTGAAAAAATGCTACCAATAGACGAAGCCATTGCAGCTATATTGGCCAGATTAGCTTCCCATTCCTCCTTGGCGATTCATATCTCCTCAGTTAAGCGCTCAAGCAAAAATGTACGAGGTATCAAAGAGACCTTGTTAGCAGTGGCTGACATCTATGAATTCAACCCTATGCAAGAATCTTTGAGGCAAGCATCTAATTAGACCACTCTAGCCTCTTCTACGGCTGTCTCCATCTGGAAACCTGCTCCAGCGTAGTTGCTGTCCCAAAATGCTTCTCCAACCCACGAAGTTAGACAAAGGATAATGGCTGTGATGGGGCAGTGCTCCCCTCCATCTTCAGCACCAAAAAGCCAGTTGGTGAAGGCAGTCGTCCCCTTTACCTTGCCCTCTTCTTCTCCATAGCAGTTTTCCAAGTGGCTCTATCATATTGACCTTACACAACGCTACCTCTATCTCCTTCACCCTCTCCTCAGGCCATCTCTCATCCAAAATCAGTAGCCATGGAGTAGCCCAAACCCCCTACATCAAAGGCTAAATGTAGAGCTGTAACATTTACAGCATCTCCTCCAACAGCTAAAAGGGTAGATGAGCGCTCCTGGGTTTCTTTTGCAACAAAGGTGTCAGGTTTTAACCATATGGATCCTCTATGTAGTATCAAAATTAGGGGTTTCAGTTAGTCAGGCATAACTGACGGCTAATTGTTTAGTTTGATACTTTTTAATGGTATACTTTAATTGATTTTAGGTTCGGCAGAAGCTGCATTTGCTGCCAAAATGCCATCTGAAGATTGTTGTGGGAGTTTCCAGTGAAAAGCTGATAAATCCATTATAAATCATTCAAAAATGGTTCTGCTGACTAATTTGGAGCACTGACAACTCATGTCAAGGATGCTCAGAGTTCTATTTAATATATGAATTTTAATACGATCAACCAGCGACTTAAGCTGAGGATGGATTGACCTAATAACAATATTCGGTGATCAGATGCATATCTGGAGGGAATCATTATAAAGTATACATTAATGAAGTTTATGATCTGATAAAGTTTTGGAATCAAGAGGCCGATGGTATTTCCAGTACTTGATTGGCCAAAGAGTACTTGGGCGCAGTAGCCCTGAAAGAAGTATAAATAGTCGTTCATTCCCTCCTAAAATAAACATCTCTCGTTTGCCCATCTTTCCTGTTTGTTTGAAGTAGCTTAGAGCAACTAGAGATGGGAAGGTGGGATAGGAGATCCACAGTAGGTGCAGGTGATCATGCTTGGAGTGTCTGCGCTGCCAGTTCCTATGCCTCCTCCCTATGAGGAATCGGTGGGAACCTGGCCAGCTTGCTACCAGCAGATGCACTGACTGGCCGCCAACCTTGCGGGGTGCAGCGCAGGAGTGCCATAGATGCCCAAGAAGGGGGATGGACTCGCCAGGGCATGCCCAGATGGGTTGGTGAAGGGTCTCGAGGGTGGGGCAGCGCGGAAGTGGCTGAGCTGCCCAGGAAGGGGGCAGGACTTTCTGGGGCACACGCTGAGGACACCTGGGGCTAAAGGCGAAGCCGTTGGTGGTTAGTTGGTAGGTTGGACGAGGACTTGTAGGGGTTGGTCTGCCAATGAAGGTGAAACGGCAAAGGGCATTTAGTCTTCATACTGGTTGGCTTGGCACACCTTAGTGGAGCTCATGGTCAATTTTGCGACAAAAGGAAACCTTAAACTTACCTCACAACCAATGGACTCCCTGATGTGCATTGATAACCCCTCTGATGACGAGTCTGAAGGGGCTTGTGAAGATATTGGTCATTATGTGTTAGGAGACCCAGGTGAAGTGGAGGTACTTGACAGGTTGAACCTGGAGAGAGTGGATGTGACTATGATTTCCCATCAAAATTATCTAAGTCAAGGGTTGAGGGGTTTGAGATTATTGACACTGCCAGTGATGATGACCAGCTCATTGCCACACTAATCTACTCCACCCAGTGTGTTCATACCTTGCAGACTATCCATGAAAATACCCTGAAACTTCCAAAAGGCTTGACACTACTCTCTGTCTAAAGGAGGTCCTCTCTTTTTCCTCCAACTTGGGTGGAACTTTAACCAAAGTGGAGGTCGTTGTCAAGGGAGTGCAGGATAGTGTTATCCTTGACACTGAGTCCCAGTGAACGTTGTGTTAACAAAACTTATAAAAAAGATTGATCTAGCCCCTGACCTTGACTACACCCAAGAGTTTGAAATGCTGCTCCTGCCGACAACCGCGCTATGGAGCCTACTCTTCTCTGCCTTTTCATTTTGAAAAGCTCATCTTGTCAGCCCCAGTGGTAGACTTGGACATCAATACATATGATCTACTAATTGGTACCCAGTTTATGCTCGAATATAATGGGGTTATTAATTTTAAGCAGGGCTATCTCTCCCTGCTTAATTATGAGATTCCCCTAATTCTGATCAATGAATAGCTTAATGAAAATACGCTTGCACCATTGAGTATCCTTCCTCCACCTTGCCATTACACTACACGACGGCGTGGTGGAATACAAAGGAGCTGCTCAAATTAGTGAACGCCCTAGAGGGTATTTCTTTCTATGCATCCAAAGAAGTAGTAATCAAGGCGGGTGAACAAAGGGTTTTTGACACGAAGATCACCCTAAAAATCCCTTTCAACTGCTTATTGCATTTAACAAGCGTCGAGGGTGTTATTTTTTTAGAGCACAGAGTTTTTCCAGGCATTCTAGACCCCTCCTATCATCGGCATATCAACATCCTGCTAGGGAATCTCACCAATAAGGATAAGGTCGTAAAAAAGCATAAGGAGATCAGAAGAGGTATCCTGATTCCCCTTGAGAAAATAAGCAAGTTCACTGTATTGGATCAATGGCGGATATGGGCTAACCTGCCAACCAGTCTTTATGTACCCTACCTTCTGCTCAAATATCTGATGAACTAACCCCAGCGGAGCTTGACAAAGTGCACACCCTTGTGGAGACCTATAGCGACATTTTCTCTAAATCCAATACTGAATATGGGCACATGAAGGGTTGGACTCACACTATTGAGTTGGGGATTCTCGTCCTATCTGATCCAAGCCCTACCACAAATCAAAAGTCTAGGAGCTACAGATGTGGGAGGATATCAAACAGTTGCCAGACACTGGGTTACTGGTTCCATCCCAAAAGCCCTTGGTCATCCCCTCTGCTACTTGTAAAAAAGAAAAATGGTGGACATTGGGTAGCTATGGACTACCTTAAGCTGAACAATCTCACTAAAAAGGACAGCTACCCTATCCCCCATATTGACGATGCTTTGTCCAACCTCTCTGGGTCCAAGTTCTTTTCTGCCATGGACTTGGCTAGTGGTATTGGAAGATAAAAAATCTCCACAGGATCAGGAGAAGTGCGCCCTTATCTGCAGTAAAGGCCTATTTCAACCCGCTTGGTTACCCCATGGGTTATGCAATGCGCCTGCCACTTTTCAGCAGGCGATGGATCATATTCTCCAGGATCTCAAGCTGAGTTGCATGATTATCTATTTCAATGACATCACAGTTTTCTCCAAGACCTTCAACGAGCACCTCATGCACCTAAAAAGTGTTTCAATGGTTACAAGAATTCAACATATGATGAAGCACTCCAAATGTACTTTTTTCAAGAAGGAGTTGGATTTCCTTGGGCATACTATCTCTCAAGATGGGATTCAACCCCTCAAAGACAAGGTGAAAGCAATATCTAAAATTTCTGCGCCCAAAACCCTTTGCAACATACATGTATTTTTGGGCATGATGGAGTAGTACACTCAATTCATCCCCAAATTCGCCCAGCTCAGTGAGCCTGTAGGAATCCAGCTGATGGGTGCTCGCTGGTGCTTACGCCGCTGGATCCCACAAAAGATTATAATAAATTCAATTAATTTACTTATAAAAACTTGAATTTTATAGTTTTTATTAGGAGAGCGGGAGTCAAAGAAAAAACAATGCTTTCCAATTTTTGACTATTAGTATTTATACTACTTTTGAAGGTTGGAAGGAATTTGGGGATAAGTTTGGAATAGCCTTGATGCTTCCATTTAGGTATTATGCGGGAATAGCATATCACAACTTGGGAACTTGCTTCAGGGCAGTGAAGCAAAAGAAGAGGAATTGTGATTGGCGAAGAACAAACCCATGAGGTAACATTTTTATAAACTTGAGCTAATCACCACCCAAGAAATTTCTTGCACCTTGGGGGACCCCCGCCAAGCCTATAAAAGGGGGGGGGTCCACACGCAGGTGCATTGGAGGACTTCATTGGGGTCAGGGGAGTGCCTTCCAATGGTAACCCCGAAGTCCATTGGGTGGTCAGAGTAATATGACCATTTGATTTTATGTTTGGTGCCCATAGAGGTTTTGAACACATGTTACCCTGATTAATGGGGTTCCACCGATAGTCAGCTAGGGACTTTTGGCTGAAATTTACAATGGCTTTAATTATATTATTTTGAGAATTTCACTTAAAATCCTCAGATAATCACAAATGGTTGACATTTCCCTTTTTTGGCTGAAATCAACCTAAAACATTCTTCTTTTCCAGCTATAAAGGTAAATGTCCAACAGAGCTTTCATACATCTCTTAGCTAAGAATCTCCATCCATTGGGGTGCTGAACAAAAAGCTGAATTTGAGACCTTGAAGGAGTTATTACAACAATGGTCAATCCTCCGTCATCCTGACTATGGCAAGCTTTTATGTTGTTTATAAATGCCTCTGACTACGCCATTGGAGCTATCTTGACTCAGTTACATGAAAATGGGGTTAATCCTCCCATGTCTTATTTTAGCAAGATGCACTCTAAGGCTGAGCGCAACTAAAGCGTCACTGAATAAGATTGCCTTGCCATCTTACTCGCTGTCAAATACTAACGCCCTTTTTTATATGGGACTTCATTTAAAGTGGTTACTGGACACGCCTCTTTAATGTGGTTTCAGAATATAAAAAATCTCACTGGGAGGTTGGCTCTCTGGGCTCTTAAGCTCCAGCATTATAATATGACCACTGAGCAGCGAGATAGGATGCGCCATATGAACGTTGATGGGTTGACACAGCTTCCTGTTCTTAACCTTAAAAACAGCGAAGCTGAGAGGTTGCATGACCTCAAATGACTCCTGATACTTGGGCTGATGAAGATGAACCAGTACAGAAGATGCTAGCATGGCACTCCAGCAACACAAAAGTGGAGAATGGGAAGTTATATATAGGAAAGTAGGAGTAAATTGGTTTCCCTATCTTCGGCCATCAGAGTGAGTACCTGTCATCCTGGAGTCTCACACCATCATGGGTCATGGTGGAGTATGCAAAACCTATGAGCGGGTAAAAGATTGGTACAACTTGGAGGGCATCATGGAAACCATTACAGAAGTCTTGGATACCTGCCTAACCTGTAAAAAACAACCCATCTAAAAGACCCAATATCAGTATTAACCTACGACGCCCCAACAACCCTTACACACCATAAGTTTGGATGTGGTAGGTCCTCTCCCTCAGACCACAGGTGGCAATCGCTGATCTTGGTCAGAATTGATCATTTCACCAAATGGATTAAAGCTGTTGCTCTCCCCGCTCATACTGCCAAAGCCACTGCTACCTTCTTAGATCAATATATCTTCAACTGGCATGGTTGCCCCAGGTCCTCCTTTGTGACAATGGCAAAAACATTACCTCCCATGTGGTAAAGTTCCTCACTACCTCCATGGGAGCACAACAACTCTTCTCGGACTCTTATAACCCAACAACCAATGGTGCCTTAGAAAGAGTTAATAGAACCCTGGTCTCTATACTCCGGAAAATGGCCAACTCAAACCCTCTTCACTGGGATCTCTACTTACCAGTGCCCTCATGGCCTACCATATCAGTTAACATCGCATCCTTAAGATGTCTCCTTTCTGTGTACTGTATGGGTGAGAACCTAGGGCCATCTTTATTAGCCAAGAGTATTTTCTCTGAAAGGTCTGACCCTGAGCATGCCATGAAAAAGCTAGCCCAACACATCATCCAATTGCAATCAGAGGCCATGATTAATTTGGCAAAGACTGTCAATAAAGATGGAAAAGCAGCTAATGAGCTCTGGCTCCAGCTCCGGCTCCCTCTTCCTTACTTCCTTCCAAGTATATGACTTGGTACTGTATTACCACAACCAAATCACTTATAGAAATGAGAAGCTCGGTTCTGTCTGGGAAGGCCCATTTTTAGTTACATATAAACGAGGGGATGAGTACTTCATCAAAATCCCTTGCTACTGAAAATACTGTTAACCAAATCCATGGCCAGTTCCTTAGCCCCTATTCACCCCTATCACTCTTAAAAAGGTTAATGTCAGACTATTACCTGTATGATATTTTGGTAAGATGTACTGGATTCAAACAAGGCTAAAAATGACCAAAAAACTCTGATTGATTCTCAATGGAACCTAATGACCTGAGGAAATATAATTTCTACCACTTCTTGGAAGGATAGTTCAATTATTAGTAAGGAAGTGCTAAGCCTGCGGCGGAATATGAGAAGTCATGCTGGGCCCATCCCTGGCTCCTCCACAGCTCCAATCACACACTTAAGCGGTGACCACCTCTTATATAGGCTTGGAGATGGTCCCACAAGGTGCAGATATTTTAACCCATGGTATTGGTTCAGATATTAAATCCTTGCCTAACGGATTTGTTATACCTACTATTGACCCTCCATCAGACGTTCCATTGAAGCGAGGTGATTTCTAAAAGATCTGACTGGTCAAAATCAATATTCCCTAATATGGATACTTGTAGCTTATAACAAATTTTTCACCTATTTTGCTTCAAAACTCTCATTACTTAAATACTAGGCAGTGACATATTAATAGGATTCTTCTTTTACCCCATCGCTGACACTATTGAAATCACCATAAAAAACTCCTTTTTCCCAATTTAAAAAATTTCTAGTTTCTTATAAGTAATATTAAAAAATCCTGATAATAAATATCCTGCAGTTGAGAAAACTATTTCTCCTGCCCATATTTGTGGTAATTCAGGTGTAAAATGCACCAGTAAACAAAAAAAATCTGAATTCCCAGAAGGTATATGCATGACAAAAGAAACTAAAAATGATACTAACCTTACTGTCATAGGCTTTTTGATTGAAAAAAGCACAATATAAATTTATTTGAGGAAGGCTGCCCATGAGATGGACACTTTTGATTTGTAATACTAATTAAGAACTATAAAAACTAGAGGCACCCCAGAGAAGCTAATAATGTCTCCTGCTGCCAATGGGAACGCTAATTAAAGGAAGAGGGGTATCATGATTAGAGGCTTGCGCCACTATTGAGCACGTATGTAAAAAGGGTTCATAGCGATGAACCATATGGGGAACCAGTATGAGACCAACTGTCGTTGACAGGATGGTAGATATTCAAACAACAATGATTGGAAGTGTTCCATAAGGTGTGACTGGAATCGGCGTACAGCTTCCTGAAGTATGGGAGTATAGCCTAAAATGGCATCCAGGACAACCGTGTGGATAGTTCACATAGCTATTGCCACCACTAAGGCTTGGAGGGAGGGTCTTATAGGTGGATTTAAGTTCAAGGCAAAGATATTCCTAGATAGGCCAAAGGTCTGTGTTTGCTCCTGGAAAAACAGCCGCTGAACCTCACGCCATATCGCTTTTGAAGGTAGGCACTCTTCCATTTGGTGGACCAACTCCCATATTGATCACACACAACACATGAGGAGTGTGATGCGTTGGATCTCTCTGTGGTACAGTATACCCACTTCAAACAGCGCCCCACATGGGAACGTACTTGTGGCTGTAGAAGAGGGTGATAAGTGTATTTCCAGATGTCTTTCTGGGTTTCTAGGGAGTATGGGATGTCCAACATATCCATATATTTTACTATGTCCATGGTAGGGTACCTCCTAGGTACCAAATTGTTTATAGCGGCTTTCCCATGAAAACCTGTTTGAATTGAGAAATAGGATGACCCCTCTGCGGGGTGTATCCGCTGATACTAATCCTCCATTCTGCACTCCTCATATTAAGTAGATTCCTTATAAAGTGGGCGGTGGTCCCGTGCAGGCCTGCTGAATATGGGTGAGTTGCCATATATGTGAGAAGTGAGTTGGGGTTAGTGGGGTTACAAAGGCCAATAGCGCGGGCGAAGTTTGATCATGCTGCGCATGCTGCGCATGACCAGTGTTGAGCTGTGAGTGAGGCCTTGGTTACTGAAGCAATCCATTTACCCAGAATCCTGGATGCTGGTCCACGTAGTTAAATAGGCCCATTCCCCCGCTTTAGTGTGGACCATATAGGACTTCCAGTCACACAGGGGGAGATCAACCTAGCCACAGCCACTCTTGTAATAGGGCATATAATGAAGCAAAAAAAAAGGTAGGGAGAACGAGATGGCATGGACTGAAAACCATAAATTTGACAGAAGTGTAGTGTTGGCAAGCACTACTTCACCTGTTAAGCTGTTTTGTTGGTCCCTAAATGATGTGATATGCTTTGTTATATTTGCTAGTATGTTGTGTTCCATTATTGAATTGGCTTATCCACTCGCCTCCATTCATAACCCCAGGTGGCGTACTGGGCCCTCAGTGGGGCTGGGCACAAAAGGCAGTGCGAGATGAGTGTTTTGGGGTGGTCGCCAGGGTGCTCTGATGATAGACTGAACTACTGTGTCCCTCTGATTGAGTGGTGCCAGGGACCAATGTATTTAATATCTACCAAGAAGTATGTTTTTAGTTTTGGATGTGTTGAGTGCTGCATTGCTAACCTTGGAGTATCCCCAGTTTATGGATCCAATGTGCGTGCGTCCTGGTTGCTGGATTTCCCAACCACACAATCATCTGCAAATGCAAGCATCTTTATTGGTGCTTGGCCTAGCACTTTTACACCAGTAATATGTGCGTTTACATTGCAGAAAAGTGGGTCTAGGATAATATTGTATAAAAATGGGCTCAGAGGGTCTACTTGGCGAAGGCCCCTCTGAGGGCGCACAACATCGGTGAGAAAATCTGGTCCTTGTACTACCATTGTAGCTGATTCAGTAAGCATCATTGCACAACTGATGAATCAAGGGAGAAGGTGGAACTGGTGAAAGCATTCCTTAGGTATTCCCAATTTACTCTATCATACGCTTTTTTTGAGCCAAAAACACGAGCGCCCTTGTGGCTGTGGATTGACATACATTAGCTACAGTATGTATATTGTCCCAAATTGACCTTTTGGGAATAAAGCCAGATTGCTCTATAGATATCACCTCAGATGCAATGACCCCTAATTGGCCAGCCATTATCGTTGTTAAT
The DNA here is from genome assembly GCA_022478985.1 of Massospora cicadina. Lineage (NCBI taxonomy): Eukaryota > Fungi > Entomophthoromycota > Entomophthoromycetes > Entomophthorales > Entomophthoraceae > Massospora > Massospora cicadina. Next base: position 85,085 of record JAKSZP010005600.1, read on the forward strand.
ATTTTAGTTTCAGTGTTAGTGAGGGAAAAAGGACCCAAGTTTACTAAGTATAGATTATCCCCCTTCTTAAACAATGTTACTATGTAAGCCTCTTGTCCCTCTGGGAGGAGACATGTCTCTAGGAGACATTTGTTCACTGAGGTTAACATTGGGGGAATAAATAGTTGATATTTCTTATAGAACTCGTAAGGAATCCCATCTGGACCTGGGCTCTTCCTGTGTGGTGCACCTCAAACAGCATACCAGAGTTTGTCTTGAGTTATTAAATTCATAAGTTCCAGGTAGCAGGAAACGGTGCAAATTTGTGCACCAGCTAGAGATTCATTTGTTTCATTTTGATTGACTGGGTTGGCCCTGTATAACTCAATATAATATTTTCAAACTTTGGTCAATACTTCTGCCAGAATTTCTATGATGGATTTATCTGAACGCCTTACCTATGTGCAGACCAAGTGTTGGCATGGAACGTAAAATTGGAAGAAAAATATGCAGAACATATTCGCCTGCGGTAATATTTTTTACTTTAAACTGTACAAAAATGTGGTGTTTGTGTTATCTGATTAGCGCTTTAAGCTGTGCTGACACTTTGGCCCATTTGCGGCCCCAATCAGGGATGTACCCTGTCCTGGGATCATCATTCTCCAAGTGGCCCACCTCCACCAAGGTGCATTTGATGACCGCCAAGGCAGCCTGAGAGCGGTGCGACAAAATGTGTCATGCTTTGGAAATTGCAGCTTTTTTGAATTTGACCAGGTTGATAGGGGATCTGCACAGAAAGGAGTAGTGAACTCCTGTGTCAATGTGGCGGCATCCATACAACATGAGAATGCGGGTATTTTGAGAATGGCTGGACGAAGTTTACTCCATTTAGATGCCTGTTGCACCATAATCACCAAAGTAATGACATTGAGACCATCCTATGGTCTGAGAAATCTATCTTCGTCGCTTCAAATTGTGAGATCTGGGAGCAAAAATCCATTGGTGCCAGAATGAAATCTATATGGGACATAGACACCAACTGCCCGTTGTCTACATGAGGATGTGACATGTTGGGTAGTAATGGTGCCTGCTTAAGGATGATATTGAAGAGGCCCAAGGTAGCTTTAATCACCCAAAATTTGATATGTCCGTGCGGTGGATTATGTGTGGTTGGCCAGCGGTCTGTGGTTGGGTTGTCCCAACAGTTTAGGTCGCCGACCACAAAGGATTTAGATGGGAGGGGGAGAGAGGCCATGTACAAGATGATTTTTCATCAAATTTGTGCACAGGTTGGGGCGTAGATGTTTATTATTGTGTGCACTTTGGTTTCCCATGAAAAGGTCATGATGAGCAAAATCCATCAAGATGTGTTGTTTTTTCTAAAAATTTTAAATTGCAGTTCACCCATATCAGAACCCCACAGTGCAGTGACCAAACGGAATGGGAGGGGAGGAGCATAGTTGCCCATGTGTCCTCGGCACCCTGAAGATAGTGGGTTTCCTGGATTGCCATGATGTCCACAGGTAAATTATTTTTTTAGGAAGTTCAGGTTTTTAGCCCAGGGCAGAGAGGCCTTGAGTCCAGAGATGCTCAGCTTCCATATTGTAAAATCTACCCCATCACTCCTTAAGAGTGAGGGGAGGACCCCTCAGGCCCTGCCGCTCCTTGCTGCCGTGCAAGCTCAGCCTTCTGTCTTTGGCTGCACAAGTTTGAGGATGGCGTATCATTAGGTGTATAGGTATTATCTTTGATGGTATCTTTAATTGAAGATTTCTTGTTTTAATTGGTTTCTTTGTCTTTGTAGTTTTTTGAGCTATTGAGGATTTGTGGTGCACCATCGAGCATGTCCAACGATTCTTCTCCAAAAAACTCTGCTATATCCAGATTGGAAAATCCACTTGCGTTTATTGTGCATGAATCCAGTGGGTGTGTATCATGCACATATTGCGGGTTTAAGGGCTGGGTCTACCATCTGATTGGGTGGGTTTTTGGATTTCCACTGAAGAGTAAAACTCATCCTGTTCAGTTTGGATCTGGGCAGGGGGATCACGGAGGCTGCTATGGCCACTTCCTTGGCTGTGCTCAGCTTTGCTGTTTTGCTTTTTTCGTTCTTGTGGGTACACAGGTTTTACCTTGATATAGCACCCCAGTTCACCCCATGGTAATGTAACACTAGAGTCTACTTTGGGCTCACTTTGTCCCTCACCTATTGCTTCCGAGATAAGAAGCACAATATCTTATTTTGTACTTTATATGGCAGAATGGCTCATGGGTGATGGGGTTTCTTTTGTCATTCTAGGTTTAACAGCAAAAATAAAATTTAAAAGAAACCTTCCAAAATACCAATCCCTTCCTTATATCATACCTAAGTTATGAGCTTTTATTAATACCATATACTTGGTAACTAACATGCACTTAGAAATATTGGGATTTTGCATAAATGTTATGGAAAGACAGGGAAACTAAAGCCAATAATAAGACATCAGGAATGGGCAATGATATTAAACTAGATAAATAGCACTTATTTTATCCCAATGTAGAGGCAAGGTCAAGTTTGATATACTCTCTTTGAAGCATTTTAGGAGATGATGCATCAAGAGATTATAGAAATTATATAAAGAGTCTTGATTGGTAATTCTGTGGGGGTGAGGAAAATCAAATTAAAATTAACAAATTAGGGCTTAGCACCAGTGGGTGTGAGGAATTGATAATAACATTTATTAGTAGTTATAATCAGTAAGGATACCACTAACTATATTTTATTACAGCGAATTAAGGTATGTCAAATAGCAATGGAGAAAAAGGTAAAGTTAATCAAAGTCTAAATTCATAATTTTTAGTTATTTATCAGATAAGTAAATAAATTTTTGTTCATATGTTAGACAGACTAAATTACAAAAAAATCCCTGTAGTCTATGTGACTTAAACATTGACAAAGGCAGAAATAAACTACAATGTAGTCAAGCAGAAATGTCTTGCAGTGATATATGGCTGCAAGCAGTTTTGAGTAAATACTCATGGAACATTATATAAGGTTACAACCAATCATACTTATTTCCTCTGGTTGCACAATTAAAAAAACTTGACGGTAGGTTAGCATGGTGGTCCTTGAAACTTCAGGTTTATGATATTGAGATTAGAAACCAAGTGTGAGAAAGTGATCATAATGTTAATGGGTTATTAAAGTTTCCAGTAATATTAGCTTTTCAAATATCTTACAATTTGTTTAGATAAATGATAAAAGGGAATTTTGGAGAAGAACCCAAGAAATCAAGATTTTTTTGAATAATTCATACAGTATACTGAGAGTTAAAATGTACTTTTTTATAAATCTGGTGATAGAGAAATCTTATACTCTCAAGACCATCAGTGTGATCAATAGACTTTTCACTGCTTGCATAGTCATTGGCCATGGAGGACTTGTGAAGACTTTAGAGCTACTTCTCCAGTACTATTAAGAGTCATTAAAATATAGCGTTAATGATTTTTTCCTGTTTTGCCAAGAAACTCCACAAATCCCACAAGAATGTTATTGGATATTAATGGTGCGCCCTGGTTTTGCATGGTACACAGTGCTGATAAATGTCATGAGCCCATTTTAAAATCTGCACAGGTGTGGTAAAGTATACTTTTGCGATAAATCAATTTATAATAAGGGTCAAGATGAGATCCTCAAGCAAAGTTGATTCCCTCAGTAACGCAAAGTTTATAATATCAAGTGTTATATGCCTGGATGTCTTCAGGTGATCCTCAGAGACAATAGGACTAAATTAACTTCCTTTGTAATCTTATAATTGATGAACTGATGGATATCAACGAAGTATTGTTTGTACCCTATCACCCAGAAACAGATGGGATCTTCAGACAAGTGTTTGGCATTCTAGCGGATATGTTAAGGGACATGGTCGTGGTTAAGAAGTTCTCATGGGCATCTTATCTGAGCTCAGTGAAATTTGCGTATAACATAAGCCATCACTTCACCCTACTAAATGCCAAGTGAGTTATTATATAAATAAATGGCAGCACTACCCCTAATTTTGTCCTCAACGTTAGAACCAAACTTGGGGATAGTTCAGAGAAATATTTTTGCCAACTAATTTGATAAGTGAGTTACAGTCATATAGATTATGAATCAATGCTCAGATGTAAAATTTACTCTTGAAATTTTGTTAGTAAAAATTTCCAGCCCTTATGACTTTGCAATTTTGAGATAAAGTAGCCTATTATAATACTCAGGATTGGTCTCCAAAACAAACTAGGCGCTTTATGGATAGAACCATTTAAAGTGATTCTAATATTGGAGCTGATGCCTATATTATAAAGAACACTACAGATAGTCATAATAATAGAGTACATAAAAAAACTCTTAGAAGTGGAAATTGAAAAAAATATAAAATTTAAAAAATCTAAATATAAAACATTAAGTAAAATGAAAAGTATACATATAAATTATCAATGGGTAAAAGATATATACTTTAGAAATTATTTTTTGCTATATTTTATTTTTTACTTATTATGCATGATTAGATACCTTTTCTCTCAGAACTTAAACCTTCTTGCGTCGCCTCTTGAGGGAGGGAGGTAAAATGACTACTTTGGTGAAAAGGTCATTAAAATCAATTTTAGACCAATTAGTTGCAAGGCCAAACATAAACAAAACCAAGTTTTTAGTTGTGATTCAGCTTTCAGGAAATCAAACTATAATTAAAGTAATTGGAACATTAGTACCTTCTAACTGTATTATTTAAGATTAGTGAAAAAAGCACCAATATAGAAAGAGGCAATTTAATAACATGTCAGTATATTCCCTGTAAGGCATAGGTTCTGAAAGCAGAGGCTTCAGGGATTAATGACAGGCTTTGTCAAAAACGCTTGACATAAGGCCAGCATTTTGCAAGGTTAATTACAAAAGGCTGCTGATCATGCCTTTAACATCGTCATCAAAAGAAGATTTCATTTAAGTTTTATATGGGAGGAAGTCTTTCATAGAATAAGTTCCATTTAAAAAGTAATGGGCATAAGCCTCTTGGAACCTAAATTGACAAAGGCTATAAAATTTGGTTGATTTAGGAAGTAAAATTGACCAATTACATATGAATTGAACAGTGAAACATAATTTTAAGGCAGTCACGTCATAGTTGATTATAAAATCAAAGTTAATGGAGTTAAAAGTTAAATTGTAAGCTTCAGAAACCTTATATTTTACTGCTTTGTATAAAGTGCATGAAGCTCTCAGTTTCCTATGGTTAACTCATTTGACAATTGACATGCTTTTAATATTACTCTAGTTGAAAATAAAAACTCTGGAGAAAATCCAAATTAGAAAAATAAACTCACCACTGACAATATGAATTAAATTGACACAGTATTATTTGCCAATTTAGGAGCGTATGGAAATTACTCAAGCAATAAAGCAAGATACAAGTCAGAAAATAGGTGAAATAGAAAAGGTTTTATATAATTTAGAGAAATGGTAATTTGCCCTGTTAAAAAACTTTTCTCTCTCGTTGCAATCACTTTTACAACCTATTTGATTCAAGACTAGGCAAGTTTGATAATCTCATCAAGGAGATTAGTGTTCACTCAATATTGGGTAGCAGTTGAACGAGCAAAGTAAAGGGCACAGGTGTGGGCTCCGCACCATAAAATTTTTGTAAACGCCCCAGTGACACCGGTGTCCTCAATAAAAATATGAAAAAACTGGCAGTTAGTATTTCCCCAGTGATTTTGGACTGACAAGCAAAATGTAACCAGTTCATTAATACTCCACATTCCCAGCCCCTGTCATCAGTGGAGCATGGGGTTAAAGTATTCCTGGATATCCAACAAATGGCGCTTGGGAAAAAGGTTTGTGGAGATGTACACACCCATTTCCCAACTGCAGTATACATTGCACCGCACTCCATGCCCCAAGGTTGGTTGAAAATCTCAGGTTTAAAAACAAACAAGTGGCGGATGAAGCTGAACAGGAGCGTGTGGTGGCGGACCTCCAGGACAGTCAACGGTGGTTGAGACAAAGCGCTCTCATTATACCAAATAAAATCAAATTTTTGTTACATTTGACTTCCTCCCCACAACGATTAAGTGTACCATGCTGGAGCACCACCTAATGGATGGGCTTAAAGCATAAGAAAAACTCAATACTTCAGGATGCATCACTTTACGCTCATGATGGACCTATGCACGGGCAAAGCAATCACTATATCACTCCATCAGCAGTGGTTGTGGAAGATTTGACCCAAGTCCCCCACATCACTTTTGTGTTAGTTGATGGGCAGGAATTCAACCCGTTCCATGTCACTGTGGATAGCGCACCCCTATCTGCACCTTTGCTGCACTTTTGGCCACAAGGCCCACACCTACCCAGCCAAGGAGGGCGTTCATAAAATAAAATCATACTCAGAAGCAATGAGCTGTGCAGACACCCATTATGAACCAGCCATAGATACTGATGCCGCCTCCCATGGAGCGTGCAGGGGTACTACATTCAGGTCAAACCTGTGTCCCTGCAGGAGCGTAAGAAGGCCAAACAGGCCAACAGGGCAGCAGCCAAGTTGGCAACCATGGCCGCATCCATGATATCGCCTTCTAGCTCCAGGAGGACATTGAGTCATTTGCTGCAGAAACTGCTCATGAATCCTTCCACCAATTAGATTGGGCCAACCAGCCTGATGACCCAATGGGTGAGTTTGATACACCTGACCAATATTACCAAGCCTTGATTGAAACTGATTTTCCCAACCATTTCCATTCCAATTTTTTGCTGCCCTGCGATGATGCACCGCAAGAACACAGCAATTTTAAAAACTCAAAACAAAACAGAAAAAAGAACACCAAATACAGGAGGTGGAAGGCGAGTCAGTAGGGCGTACGGCTACCAACCTGAAGGTTTCAGGTTCAATTCCTGCCCTTTGCACATCAATTGGGGTGCCATCCAAAGGAATCTATTGGCGGTTAGTAGGTCCAATAACACGAAAACCTTACCCATGATGTAACCAGAAAAATTTGAGTCCTGATCCGGAGGTGGAAAAACTTTCTTTGATGGAGTTGACCCTTTTCAGGTTTCATGTCATTTCTTTCTTTTGTTTCTTTCTTTCAGTAATGCCTGTCCCCTGGTTGGCTTGCCTCAGTTACATAAAAAAAGAACACCAAATCCACATCTAAATCCAGAGTAACGTCAACCCTTAAGAAGTCGTACAAAGGTCCAACAATGAGGTCAAGGACCCTCACCTCTAAGAAAGCAGCAAAGGGAGGCCAAGGGTGCCCTTCCCCTCACACCTAAGGTGCAACGGGGGGAGCCTTCACAATAGGGATGTTGAACCTCGCTGGACTCAAGGCCTCGCCATCCTGGACTAGAAAACTGAGTTTTTTATAAAATAATTTGCATGTGGACATCCTGGCCATTCAAGAAACTCACTGTCCATATGTTGCTAAGGACACATGGGCAACCATGTTCCTCCCTTCCCTTTCCTTTTGGTCACCGCACTGTGTGTTGCTTATATGAGTGACCCATAATTTTTAAATTTATTTCTTCAAATTCATACCTCGGAGGACATGTACTAGTTGTGTCCATTTTATGGGATGACAAAGTGCACGCTGTCATTAGTGTTTATGCCCCAACCTGTGCACAAGCTCATTGGGAATTCTTCTCATCTGTTATTTCCTCCTGCTTCCCCCTGACTCATTTGTGGTAGGCGATATGAACTGCTGGGCCAACCTGGCCACCAACTGCAGGCCTTTGGCGCCTGCTCCCCCACAGGGGCATGTAGATCTTCGCGTTCTAAAGGCCACTTTGAGCTGTTTGATACCCTACCTAAACATGCACAGCTACTACACAACATGTCTTGTCCCCATTTGCACAACGGTCAGCTTATGTTGATGTCCCGCATTGACCTTATTCTTGCCGCATTGAAATTTTGGTCTCAGGTTGCACACTTTATGATGACAAAACTCGATTTATCTGACCACAGGTTGTGTCAATTCTCCTTCTCTTTGTCGCACCTAACAGAACAGGCTTCAAAGTGGTGCAAACTCCACCCATCCGAGATCATTGGCCCAGGTTTTCCTCATGGGTGGACACCAAAACCTCAGCACCAGAGTTTACCACACCGTTCTGTACAGACCCACTTTCAATCTGGTCAGATTCAAAGCGAACACCATCCACCAAGCATGCCACACCTCATCACGTCACTCTCAGGCTGCCTTGGCAGTCATTTTGTGCACGCTTGCAGAAGTGGACCACCTGGAATCTAATGTCCCTGCTGCAGGCTACAACCTGGCTTAAAGGTTGCAAGTGGGCAGAAGTGTCCGCTTGCCTCAACGCACTGGTAAGGCAACAAAAACATTGCGTTTGTGTACAGTACAAAGCAAAAAATATAACAGCTGGTGACACGTTCTCTGCCTACTTTTTCCAAAATTTATTCACACTGTGACAGAGCTTGGCCTGAAAACAGGTGAGGCGGCCTGAACACTCCGTCACAGAAACTCTAGCCAAAGTGACAAACAAAGCTCAAAACTATTTCTCCAAAATTTTATCTCTGCAATCCAGCTGAACTAGCTGAAGTTGCGAAATTCTTGAAAGCGCACATATCTGCACCATTACCGTTATCTGGAGTTAATGAATTTAATTTCTCGTGACAAACTCTGGTATGCCGTTTGTGGTGCACTGTACAGGAAATGACCAGGTCCAGATGGGATTCTTTATGAGTTCTACAATAAATATTTTAATTGTTATTCCTCATTGCTGCTTGCCTCAATGAATCAATGCTTGCTAGAAATGCGCCTCCTTCCTGAGGGCCAGGAGGCTTTCACAATAACGCTCTATAAGAAAGGGGATAAGCTGGACTTGGCCAACTGGCGCCCCATATCACTTACTAACACCACTACTAAATCATTTACTAAAATTATGGCCAATCGCCTAGGAGAAGTTGACTCTGATCTCATTTCCTCTGAGCAATTTTATCATTACCAAGCGGTCTATATGGGACAACATTCATACTGTAGCCAACTTCCGTCAATCCACAACTACTGGATTACTTGTTTTTTTAGACTAGCAGAAGGCTTATGATAGAGTCAACTGGGCTCACCTCAAAGCCTGCCTCCACAAGTTCCACCTCCCCCATCAGTTCATTAATTGGGTGATGTTGCTTATGGAATCCGCCACAATGGCTGTGCGTGGCCCTGGCTTCCTCACTGAAGTAGTTCACCCTCAAAGGGGACACCGCCAAGGGGACCCTTTGAGCCTGCCTTTATATAACTTCAGCCTTGACCCACTTTTGCGCAACGTGAATGCCCGCCTTACTGGTGACCATGTGCAAGGCTAAGCACAAGTCAAAATGTTGCGTTTGCTGATGATTGTGTGGTTGGGGTATCTAACAAACAAGATGAACGCACGCTTGAGGATACTATCCTGGTTTACTCCAGGGTAAGTAACGCTGCACTTAACGCCTCCAAACCGAAATCATTCTCCTTGGTCAATTCCAAGCCCATTGGTCACCAGTACCCCATTTCCTACCTGCTTCAGCAGCTAGCTCACAGGTTCGCTTGCCCTTCACACCCCAAAACACACCGCTTGTGCTCCCTTTCGTGCCAGGACCCACTGCTGGTCTGGTTCGCCATTTGGGTGAGTGGCTGGAGGCGGGGGGTACGCCTCATCAGTGATGGAGCACCATATGCTGGACAATGTCACAAAACGCATCGCCTCCCTCAGAGCCCACCAAGCTTCCCTTAAAAACAGAGTTGTGCTGGCCAACTCTATGCTCCTTTCTAAAGTTTGGCTTTTGGCCCATGCTATCAATTTTTCCACATCTTTCTTTATCTCGTTATATGCACTCCTTCAAAGGTGGCTTTGGTTAGGCCGCCCACCGCCAGTGCGCCTGGATGTCTTGTTTGGCCCTCGCCATAGAGGTGGTATGGGCTTTCCCAACTTCAAGGCCCAAGCTGCCAAAATAGCTGGCGCCTGGATCGCTACAGTCACCAACCCCACACTCCCAGCCCGGCACTGGTCATTTGCAGCTCACTCCAATTTATCCCACGCCCTGGGCCTCAGCAATCCTACCCACCCCCATTCTCTGTTAAAATATCTTGCATAAAATCCCTCTGCTGCGAGCCTGCATGAGATGTCGCCCCACTAAAACGAATTCTCCTCTCATGCAAAGTGCTGAGTGGAGAATTTGCATCAGTGGGCACACTTTCCAGAGGGGTCGCCCTACTCCCCGCTTCACACAGGAAGTACAAGGCCAAGCCTTTCTAAACAGTTTGATACCAAAGAGGTCCCCTATCAGGGCCAGGGATTGATTATCTGGACATGCTAGACATTCCTACTTCTTAGAAACTCAGAAAGCCATCTGGAAGTAAAACCATCACCCTCTTCTGAAGCTGCATGTTAATTACCATGTTTGGCGCTGCTTGAAACAGGTATACCATATTGCCAAGTGGTCCAATGTTTCACACTCCTCAAGTATTATGTGTGACCGTTATGGAACTTTGGTCCACCTCCTGGAAGAGTGCCCTCTGTCAAAAGCGATCTGGCGTGAGGTTCAACGTCTCTTTTTCCAGGATCAAACACAACCCTTAGCCTCTCTAAGGACATCTTTGCCTTGTCCTTAAATTCTCCAATACATCCTTATTTCTGAGCCTTAGTGGTTGCAATAGCAATGTAGACTATCCATAAGGTTGTCTTGGATGCCATCTCAGGCACAACTCCCACCCTCCATGAAGCTGTACGCTTATTCCAGTCACTCCTCATGGACCACTTTCAATCTTGGCTTTTTGGGTACCTACCTTCCCATCAACGACAGTTGGTCTCATCCTGGTTTCCAGTTTTAATTCATCACTTCAGACCCCTTCCTTCATACATTCTCAATAGTGGTGCAAGCCTCTACTCATGATACCCCCCTTCCTTTACTTTGCGTTCCCTCTGGCAACAGGAGACAGTGTTAGCTTCTCTGGGGAGCCTCTTGCTGAATTTAGTTCTTTTAGTTTAAATATCAGAAATGTCCATCTCCTGGTTGGCCTTCCCCTAATAAAATTAATACTTTGGTAGTTTGCCCTGTTTTTTAAGGGATGGGCACCGTTGCTATTAATGTAATGAATCCATTGGAAGTATCTGCCTCACTAGGGACACAAAATATGTTGGAGCCATATACCAAAAATATATAAACGATATGATTCATTACTTTGTGTTGATTACGTCTTTTTTTGATCAGATGTAGATATATTAAAAGTACCGAGAATTACTGGAAGGCTGTGATATGTGATCTAAGGCTTCTGGTCAAGATGGTGAAGTATTAAAACTTTTATATGATCGCATTATTTAGCTTGTCCTAGATTAAGATTTAATGATTTATTTAATCTTATATCATGGAATATTTTTTTGGCTTATTAACTAACTTTTAAGAAGGTTGAGTTGAGCTACTAATTAAATTAAAAATCTATTGACTGGTGGCAGCTAAGGATTTAAGCGTTAATCCTAAAATATATATTGGATATAATCTCATCATTGTTTAGTGACTTTTTTTATTAGATAGTTGCTATAAATGTTACACTTTGGCTTTGAAAAGAAGCATTTACATGAGACAATCAAGTTAATATTAACTGCCAATATCAATAGCTATTATCTTGGCAATTTTTCAAGATATTCTGAAGATTATAGCTGGGGCTAGCTAAGAGTTGGATCACATTTTTCTAAAAGTTAGTCTAATTTATATTTATTAACCAATATTATCATAGGCAATGTCTTCTGAAATTATATAATAGTGACAATCTCAATTTTAAACTCATCTTTTAGTATTCAAGATACTATATAATATCCCAGATTTATAATAGAATTAGTGTTAAATCTGATACTTTTTTTATTTATTTTTGTTTAAGTTAAAATGTTAGACTTGGTCTACCTTTTTAATCCATGAGTTACCCCAAGTGTGGTTGGTTTACATTTTAAAAAAAACTATACTTAGCTGTTGTCACACACAAGCATCTATCTATTCAAATAAACTGTTAATCAAGCTTATTCACCTTTAGAAATGATAGATTTTGAAGCACAGTAAGGATATATGCTAAAGGTGGCTTAAATTTACTAATAAACTTACTTAGCTTGAGATAATTAATACTTTAGTTATACTTTAATATGAAAACAGAGAACCTTTTTATAAAAACTATAGATTGGAAATATCAGCTACCAATTATTATTACTTTTTTATAACTTCAAAAAACGTCTTATTTTTCTTATAATTTTTTCAAGATATAAATGTATGTAATAAAGTTACTATTATCATTATTTATTCAGGGAAGGAGACCATGGGACATACACTTCCAATTACAAAAGTTAAAATTAGAGAATCTAACAAAAGAAAATAAAATAGACTCCTCAGACTTAGTTATGCCTCTTACTGTTGTCAGCCATTACCTTTAGGTTTCAAAAGATTGGGAGCATTTCTCATCAGAGGATTTATGCCAAGATATAGCATATGTGGAGAAAAGAGTCTGGTTTTAGGAACCATAAGTGTAACCATAATTTAATTATTTTCTTCCATTTGGGTTTCATGTGGCAAAATATCTAAGTTCAAAAAGTGACCTAGTAGGTGGAAGTGAAACGGTTAACTGGCTTACAACTTTTGGAGATGTTTTATTGATAGCATTTAGACAATTGTATTATAAAGTCCATATGCTATATCAGTATATGTGCATGAAGCGAGGCAGGGATGATTGACTCCATTCTGATAGAAGCTATATTTGTAGACAGTAAGAACTCCCAAGTATGGTATTGGCAGAGAAATAAATTCTTCATACAAGATAACTTTTAGAGGACAGCACTCAACTTGGTGTTTTAAAGTTCCAAGTTGTCCAATTAATGCAAATGTAGATTGAAAGGAATTAAAAATTTCACCATTGCAATATTCTTCTCATGCATCTCTAAGCAAGAATGTGTATGCACAGTTAAAGAAAATAATTATTGTGTATTTAAAATTTTTTTCTAATATGTAGTTTGTATACTTTATACAACATATCAAAATAATGTACGCAAATTATGGTGCCTTGACAGAAAAGTACACTTTTTGATCAATAACTTGTCCATAAAAATCTAAAATGAAGACTAATGGTGGATGGCCCCTATGGTTGGTTTGCCCACTGTTGTCAAAAGCGTTGACTAGACTTCAGATGACTACCTTTTTTGTTATTTGAACTAAATAAAAAGAATGCTACGCTCTTAACATATCAGACTATAATGCTTTTGTACCATATCTTGGAATCTCCAGTAATTCCAGAATTTTCGCACAGGAGTTCTATTCTTAAAATTAGGTTCCCATAAATCGGTACAATTATGTTTATTGTGCTCATAGTACAAAATTATATTCCATATCAATCTTACTACTAAAAATTAGGACCTTGTTGTTCCATGGCTAGGAGATCAACTATATATATTTCCCTTATTTATCATGATAAATAATAACCTTTTGTCTAAACTACTGACTTATTTGAGAGTCATTCCTGGAGTGGAAGTCCACTATACCAGGAATTGTAGGAACTGTTTACCATATAGCTTTCTATACAATATTCTACAAAATCAATCTTTCTAGGGGACAGAGATTGTATGATCATACAAGTATAGAAAAAGTTACAAGGAGGAACTACTACCTGAGCAGTGGTGTGCGTTTGCCACGCACTACATTGTGATGCTCATTACAGGAAGACTGGCATAGT
>JAKSZP010005601.1:0-98450 GCA_022478985.1 Massospora cicadina
CTTTCTCCTAGATTAGTGATTTCACAAAGTAACGCTTTAACTCCTTCATATGAAATTCAAGTAAGATGATGAGTTTTGGGAATCTCCATAGTTTTTTCTTGAACCTCTATAAACGTAACAGGGGTGGACTTCCCACTTGATCATCTTCTATACCATTTCTGTTGTGCACCCAGCAAGTGACACTATTAAATATTATCTTCCATGATGGAATCAATCGGTTGCTGGTATCTTTAAGCGTTGGCTGAGCCCCTGAGTAAGCACCAGCCTGTAGGACTTCCGTTTTTAAGCTTGATGGTGCTATGCCAAGAATTCTGAAATTCTTTACTTTGAGGCTGACTAAGTTGCAAAACAAAATACTTTTTGTTTAAAAGGTTGCCAAGTAACCGCTTATGTTCTGTCAGCTAGAGTATCTATCCTATGCTAAGCATGGCAAAATAGACTTGTTGAAGTCAAGTACCAAAGAGAAGTATAGACTTTGACATAACTTTATTATAATAAAAATTAGTAATTTTTATATTTGCAACTAACAATATAAACCACAAAAAGAAAGGGAATAAAAATGATATAGGGGGAATCCAGAAGGAAGGCTCTTGATCAAGTGATACATTCAAGACGCTATAATGCCTTTGTATAATAATTTTGATATCAAAAAAATGGTGAATAGAATACCCAAGTTGGATGAGACTTTGTTTACATAGGTTAATCATTTGGCAGTTTACTTATTCCTATCCTTTTTCAGGTCCATATTGGTTTCTGCCTTGGGGTGCCACTACAAGAGTTTTCACCTGACTTTTAGATGATCCATAATTTTAACGAGGCAGAAATTTATCTTGGGGTATCTTAGACTAAACTTGAGTTTTTAAAGGTTTACTAGAGTTGACTAGAGCAGTGCTGCCTATCTATTTCTCCAGGTAATTTATCAAGATAATGAATCAACCTTCTTCCTAGGTCCCAATGTCATTTCAGCTGAGGGAGATAAATGGTCAATACTCTTTTCATCAGTGTGATTAGGATATCTGACAGAGTTTTAGACGTTTTTTAGTGTCAATGGATCTCAACCAAAAAGGGGATGACATGGTCTTTTTATGGATATTTTATTTGAAGTGGGCTGATATGGGAAAATACTGCACTTAATTAATAGGGAAGTGGAGAAAATGAGCTCATCAATGAGGAAGAAGGGTGAATCATAATAAAATTCCACGCACAGCGTTCTTACATGAAAAGAACTCCATAGAATACCTTGGTATTTGCTATCTTGGTTTGGGGCATTGGTGTGAAACATCAACAGGCATATATTGTCCCCTACCCAGTTCATCTAGTGGGATCAAACTTGGGAGGTAAAGGGGAAGTCCATACTCTACTATTGTGGCACTCTCCTTTCTTTTTATGCGTTTTAACTGCATGCATTTAATTCTAACCTAATTTTAAAAATTATACTGATTTTATAGCAATAAGTTTTGATTATTTCTAAAAATGTTTTGTATATATACTACTAAAAAACTCAAAAAATCTAAGGAGTATATTATAGTAATTATGCATATAGGATATAAGCTTCAAAAAATCCATCATGGCTATAATGGTTAAACAGTAGTATGGAGATAAAAAGTTCTCTGAATTCACTAAGAGTTTAGGTACCTTTATAGTACATACTTATATAATCTAAAGTTGGCTAAACTAGAAAATATAATGCTTATGACTAAGGAAAATATAAATTTATTTGAATTTTACTAAATGAATATCAGTCAGTATAAGTTTTTCTTCTCTTTAAAATTTTATTTTCTTATCTATATTGCCCTAAATTTTTAGTTAAATGACTTACTTTCTTTAAGAGGAGTTTACATCCTGTTACTCATCCTGTTATTCAAGATAATAATAAAACTTATATCACCAGCATAGTAGTTAGATGCTTCTTTGGCTTTATCATCCATCTCAGTATAGCAACTTATAGTATCTTACTATGAGACATACTCTTACTCAAAAGCCTAAATTTATCTTATGCATTTTGTAAAGCCAAAACACAATATTGTGTTTTGGCTTAACTAAATCATAAGATGATTAAAAAGCTTCTTGTATTTATTTATAGGTAGATTCGAGGGCAATTTTTTATAATGTTACTATATATATGTAGAAGATTGAAAAATTTCATGTTGTAAACTTACTAGTCAAGGACAGAATACTATCTAGTATAAGCTTTCTACTAAAGAAGGAGGGTGCACTAGAGGGGGGTGGAAGGCGAGTCAGTAAGGGCGTACAGCTACCAACCTGAAGGTTGCAGGTTTGATTCCCATCCTTTGCACATCGATCAGGGTGCCAGCCAAAGGAAGCTATTGGCGGTTAGTAGGTCTAATAACACGAAAACCTTACCCATGACGTAACCAGAAAAATTTGAGTCCTGATCCAGAGGTGGAAAAACTTTCTTCAATGGAGTTGACCCTGTTCAGGTTTCATGTCATTTGTTTCTTTCTTTCAGTAATGCCTTCCCCTGGTCAGCTTGCATCAGTTAAATAAAAGGAGGGTGCACTAGAGTTAGAGTTTGGAATCAATGACCACTGCCTCCCAAATTTGATCCCAGTAGATGAACTTTGCTTAAAGTTGATTGTGACTGTGTTGGTGTTATGCACCAATTCCCCTAATTGAGATAGCAAGCAACAAGGCGGTTTATGGAGTTCCTGTCCTATCAGAACTGCTGCATGTGGAAGTTTTCCAGGCTTTATTTTCCTTACTTATTAACTGTTTCCCCCTTAATGGGTGCAGTATTGTCCTCAGGTTAACCCATCTCAAATAAATTTTAAATTTGAAATGCTTCTATTAGCCCATCTCTTTTTGACTTATTAGGTCTATAAATTTTTTATGGAAAGTTTTTTTAGATTTACTTTTATAGTCAAGGAAAAGTAAAAAACATCAAACTAATTAATGATTTACCATTTTTCTAGTATATCATAATCACATGTAATAATCTATAAGCAATTAAAATAAAAGTATCAATCAATATCAAGCATTAAGGTAATTAATCTTTTTTTAGTACTAGATGGTCAAGATAATTAAGCTTTCAAATATCATTATTACCTTATACATAAATTTTTGGGACTCTAATTGCTTAAGCTAACAAAAGCATATATATCAAGTACAAACAATCAGATAAATTTTCTTAAATTAAATTGTGGTAAAAACCCATATAATCATTTTTGATGAGTCTTCAGTATAATTAGTATGTTTACTAATTTTCCTACTTTGTAAGTAGAAGTATCTTTTTTGTGCTTAGTTGCCTGTATTTTATAACTGACAAATTAATTATATTAATATCTATAAGGTGGACCAAGTTTTAGAAAAAAATTAGATATGCAATATTGAGAAAAAATTGATTCATGATAAGTATGTAGTGTAAAATCTTTCTTTGTGATGTTCAGATAGCAATAATATGGATTAGGATTCACCATTGCGTTTAGATAAACTAGGGACATAGTATGTTAAGATATATATATTTAGTGCTTCTGCTCCTTAAGAGTAATTTATATACAACATAAATATTCCTATTATTCTTTAATATGATTTATATAAGTAATAAAAAGATTAAAATAAGATCATAAGCACCGCTTTTATTAGATAGTTCATTATAAAGAGATACACTAATTTGTATGTTTGATTTTATACCATTTGCTATAAATCTAAAAAGTAATTGAGGTGGGTCGACCTTGGGACAAATATACCACACTGAGATTTTTTTCTAGCCAGTAAAGGTTTTGAACATATTTTGAACAAAACCTGCAATAAAGTGGAAGCAGGAATTACCATGCCAGGCTAACCACCCTCATTTGCTATACATCTATCTAAAATAAAAATTTTCTCTGACTTTTATAAAAAGCTAATAAAAATATGTTTATTTTTTTACTTATACATGCTATTTCTATTAAACATGTATGCCACTAAAATCATATGATATGGTAACAAACTTTCATATAATATTACCACATATTATAAACTACTTTATATAATTTGTTAGTTAAAATCTGCATTTATGAACTAGCAGTTAATTATGGTTTTATATATAATTAGTATATGTATTATAGTTACTTACAACCTATGTCACATATATGCTCTCAAGTAATAAGATATATAAAAGCTTTACTTATGATTCATTGTACTACTAGACTATAACGTATACTAAATGTCATGGAAAACACCATGAATGAACTAGATTAATTCATCACCATCTGAAAGGAACCCTGCCAGTATACCAACATCCCAAAATTTAGACATTAAAGTTTGAGTGGCAGATAAAGGCAACAAACACCTTTTATAAATGAGATGTCTCATAAAAAATTTATATTCAGCAAGAATGATGTCATATGCAATAATTTTGATACCCGCTAACCAAAGAAATTTGCAGTATAAAAATAATAAATATGCTGCAAAATGCTATTAAATTTGACACCCTTTATTCCTTCAGGAGTCTTAAATACTTACCAGTTGGCCATTGATAAAGGAATGAACAAGATTAAATTGGTGTATCCCCCTTTAGGTTGAGACCTTCTAGTGAAAAAAAGAAATGAACAAGATTCATTACTCTGACAGAAGCAATCAACCCTTTTGTTATATTATAACCAAAAAGAAATTCAGACATTTTAGAATTTTTCAAAACCCTGTGCTAGGCACTTTTAAAGAAAAGCCATCAACTGAATCTACATAGTCACCATAATACCAAATTAAGTATTTAAGTGATTACTGGAAGAGGTGCTGGCCCTAGACCCAAAAGCAGGTATTGAGTAAGGGGCCACTTAACATCCTGATTCTGGGATGTTATAAGTCCAGATGACTAGCCCCTACATCTGGATAGAGAGCAATAGCCTCATAGTAGTAGGAAGGGCATAAGCCTTCAGTAGAGCCTCTCTATAGGATAAGTGACTTAGCTCATGTGGTAGATGAACGTTGAGTTCCTATCCTGGCTCCTAAAAACCTTCTTCTCTGCCCTCATTTCCTCTTCTAAATTTGGTAAAAAAGATTGAGGGGTGTGCAGAGAGGTGATTCGGCTTAGGGCACTTCAGCAGGACTTTCAGGCTCACTTCAATTGTGGCCTGGTCACTGAGGGCATTCAAAAATACAATCAACCCTTTCAAAATTCCTCTATAAGCTCTATTTTGCCTATTTTGTCAGTTCTGGTTTATTTATATGGTTCAGATTGCGGATCTAAACTGCAGATTACGCAATTTTTGCCCAAAATCACATGATTAGTAATTATTAATAAGGGGTCCCAGTGGAACTGTTTTTTAAAACTTACTCATATAGCAAAATCGTTTTAAGTTTGGGGTATTATGGTCACTTTTTCCATTATCTACTAGACATGCTATCATAATTTCATGACGCCATTCAAGACCACTGATGCCTTTTTGCTTCACTCAAACCATCACGCAAAGCCCACCCTGCTAGTTAGGGTGCCCAGTAGAGGCTTCATCATTCCTAAAGCTCTGCACCTCCTTTTCCCACCCTGCTATATAGGCAACCACCCTCATTAAGGTAGGTTGCTGGTTCATTTTTTTAGCATTCCTCCCAGTATTTTACTTAATAAAACCAACAATTTACTGTTGAACTCTTTGTTGCAGAATCTGCCTCCATGCCGCGTTTCTGGTTTCCACTGTATTTCTCTGGTGATGCACTCCGCCATGTGTGAAATAATATTGAAATCACCAATCAGGCGTTCAGATCTTGAGATCCATCATGCTCCTTGCCCTCTTCAAGATTGTGGAAGTCTACATCCATGATTATGATTTCCAATCTATTACACACGCTGAGGAGACCATCAACCATTTCTTTCTAAATCAATCCACCCCACTCTAGTTTGTTCTGCGCCCTTTAACTTGAATCCATTTTTCAATACTCAATAAATTGATCTGACTTATTTTTTATACATTTATGAACAGCTTCGATCTTTGGAGGAGTTGTCATCCTCCATTCCTCTCTCACCATTAAGGTTGCCCCAGTAAAATCTGCGGTTGCCCCCAGTACATCCTCTTGGCTTGTTACTGAGGCATTTAGTATGTCTTTGAGCAGATCTTATACTCACTTTAATTTATCAGAAAATCCCAAAAAGTCTTTAATTCTGGTGAGCCTATGGCATTCTTGGCCATTCTCTGGGCATTGAAACACCCAGCTCAGATGGCCAGTCTTCTTTCAGTTATCATGAGCCCTGAAAGATATCCACTGTAGGATGGAGATCATGGATTGAAGCATTGAACAGAATGGATGACAATATGAAGGCAGAAATTATAATTAGACTTACTTGAGATTCGTGAGGCCCCTACAGTCT
Source organism: Massospora cicadina (assembly GCA_022478985.1). Classification (NCBI taxonomy): domain Eukaryota; kingdom Fungi; phylum Entomophthoromycota; class Entomophthoromycetes; order Entomophthorales; family Entomophthoraceae; genus Massospora; species Massospora cicadina. The sequence goes on from JAKSZP010005601.1 coordinate 6,302, forward strand.
TGCTAAACTCCACTATCATTTAAATTATATTATACATTTAAGAAAATCTCGAATTTACACCAGAAGTGTAAAAGTTTTTACATTTACTTTAATAAAGAATATTTAATCAAATTATCTTATGTTTATCCTCCTTTTACACCTAATTATGGGTTAAGTAAATATATTGTCAGTAACCATTATTAGGTCATAAAAGAGAAGAAAGTACAGTTCCAAGTCTGGCATCTGCTCAGGAGACTTTCGTTTAAAAGAACCCTTTGGGTTAGTGATAACGATAAGTTAGAGGATGGTTGAGGTTCCATTGAATCTTGTGTTAATCCAACAGAGCAAATTATGTATAAGAGATTCAATAATAATACCACCAGCAGGGCAATGAACAGTTCTAAGGAGCAAGTGATGCTACTTTGGGTAGCCACAGAAGAATATTTTCAAAGTGAGAATGAACATGTCACTATAGAAGGTTGCCTGGTGTCTAATCTGTGTTGAACAGAAACATGTCTATCAATGTGGCCTCCTAAATTAAGCAGGATTGTGCTAAAAATCTGACTGTGGTGCTCACTATAGTGGTGATACTATCAAACCAGAGTGAAGAACATGAGGTTTTTTAGATACACATTGACAATGAAAATATTTTCGCATAACATGAAGATTTCTCCGAACTCCTGATGAGAATAGGAAACTATCCATTTAAGACTTTAAACATTGGGAATAAAAGTATCTGATTTATATAGCCAACTTTAGCTTGTCAAGGAGACCTCTAGGAGAGCGCGTATTGCATTTATACTAACTTCTGACTGGTTCTTTTCTGTGAAAAAGTATAAAAACTACTATTTAAATGATGAAAAACAGATTGTTATTCCTTGGAATGAGAACGTAGTGAATATCCACACCTTGATTAAATATTGAGATTTTAAAACACCAAGAACCCAAGCTGTACAACATGTGCAAGAATCTGAATGAGTTGAAGGCTCAACTATATTGTACCATAACTTACCTTATCTTTACCAGCTAACTACTTAGAGAAAATAATCTTGCTTACTCAATTAACTGCAGCACAAATTAGCATAGTGCACGCTGAAACTATTACAGAGGATCCAAAATTCAATCCTTATTCCAAGGAGATATATACACCTGATGAGGGAAACATTACAGCTTTCTACAGATGAACTAAAAAAGTATGGCTAGTCTCAGCATAACAGTGCTCTTGACTGTTTCTAAAGTCCAAAAAGGGGCTCAAAGCCGAAAGTTAGTGGAAATGTCAATAACGAAAAGATGAAGAGGACATAGAATAATTTAATGTTTAGAAAGTGTCAATATATAGGGCATGTGGAAACATGGTGCTTCAGGGACCTTCGTGGCCCCATGTGATCAAAGTTTTTTACTGCCTTCCAGTTTGACTGCCTGGATGGCGAACTCATTGTACTGCATTGTCCTCATGACCTCAGCGGTGGGGGAAAATGCCTCCCAGGATTTGGGAAGTGGGGACGGAATTCCTGAAGGTGATCTTATTGATTCTCATACACATGATGCTTACTGATAAAATCTAATTTTGGAGCCTTAGGATAGGGTTCCGCTTGCACTAGTTAGAGAGTTGATCAGTAGAGACCTGATTCAAGAGAAGGTATTTTGGCTTACTCATCATCTTGAGTCCTGACAGATGGTGAAAGTGATCGCCAGAAGTCATGACAAATACAATGATGCATGAGTTTCAAGGCTCAAAAGATTCTCAGCACAAGTTTACAACTGGAATAACCTGGAATGAAGTGAGGAACAACTGACTGTCAGAGTTTGGGAGTGACCAAGACGTCCAGGACACTAAACATGAGTCACCACTCATGAAGTTGTGTAAGAGCAAGTCTGATGCTATGTATTTTGCATAGTATTATTTAAATGCACACAACTTTTATTTAATTGAGGTAAGATGACCAGGAGATGGACATTAATAAAACTTAAAACCTAAAAATAAATCCTAAATTAAAATGAACAAAGTTTAAAAAATGAGTGGATGACACACATAATGCAAACTCAACCAACCAGGTGGGACAGCGGGAACCACTTATCCCATTATGGGAGATGGGGAGGGGGGTCAGGGGGCTCATACTCGGCAACTTAATCATCCCAAAGCATGTCAGGGGCTATAGCGGAGAGCAGGGAATCAGGGCGTCAGCGGGATGTGGAGATAAATTTCCAGTGATTGGGGTGGTATTAATACAACCACTATATATAAGAGTTCCAACGTAGTTTGTCAAAACTAGTTCAGCTTTTATGCGTGCATCAGGCAGTTTTTTGAACGTGACAATATTGGTGCGGGTAACCTTTGATTTGGGATTCCACGCTACCTCTTCCAAATGCTGGATGGCATCATTGGCTTCTTTGTGGGCTTTGATCAGCATATTTTTTGTACCTTATTGGCTTTGGAGGGAATTTTAGGAGAAGGGATCCTCCTGCAAACATTGCCACTGATTTGGCGGCAGCTTTGCGGAGAGGGTGCCAATATGGCTTAGACATTGCTTCATCAGCCAGCTGGTGGTCGCCATGGAATGTTTTGACGTTTTGCTGGGGGCGTATAAGTGAGGGGATAGTTCCTCATCTTTGTCAATATACAAAACTTCTCAATTTGTATATTGCAGTTCTCAATTATATTCCCAGGCTCATCAATTTCAGAAAATAAATCCCAAGGATTTTGGTTGACTTGCATTTGGGGATTTGGCATATTCCTGTGGTTTGGTTGGTTTGTTGGAGAATGCATGGGATCAAACTGGGGTCCAATCTTGTGCTTGATTGGATGGAGCATCTGTGGCACTGGGGCGAGGAGGAGGATGATTAGTGGCTGCAGGTGAAGCTGCAGATACAGGCTTTGGGCAAGGGGGAGGTAGGATCATACCCCATGCTGGGACTGGCACAGGGTGGGTGGCGGATTGGTGGCTGTTGCACAAGAAAACAGCACCATCAGAAGCAGCTAGGGATGGGCACTTGCGTTTCTAGTCGTCCAACCCAAAACATGATGGAAAGACCATCCGTTTACCCTCAATGCAGGCCCAGAACGGATGTCCAGGGTCAGAGAGGATAACGGCGTGAGGGGGAACTGAAAGGGCAATTTTATTTGAGTCAGGGCTGATCGTGGCATAAATCTGAGGTCCAGCAAGGCGTGTGGCCCCATTTGGGACCACAAATTGAAAGATGGGGTTGGAGCCATATGCTTCCAAACCTTCCATCAGCTCCTGGTGGAGCACTTCAGGGGGAAGGTGGTGGGCAAACCAAAGAACTGAACCACCAAAGTGGTATCCACCGGGAACCAGTCCAAATTGTGGGGAGAGGGGTACTCTGGAAAACCAGGGGCACAGTTGCTGCAGTGGCGGCATTGGCTTCACATGTGAAGCTGAGATCAAAGTACCCCTTATAGGGGAGGAAGTCAATAAAACTGGCATGATGCATCACCACCTGTGTCATTTTAATAATGGCTTGGTCTTGGTAGGGGAAAAGTTCATATAGTCAATTCTAAGGCCAAAATGCATGTTGCTCCAGGGGAGCACCAGAGGGCAGCAGGTTACTGCTTGGGTTCAAGTGATGTGGGAGTTGAGATCCTTGAGAGGAACAAATTGTCCCAGGGGTTCGGTATAACTGGGTCAGCCAGTCCGAGTTTATTTTCCTGTCAGATGGAAAACGGTGAAGGAGTTTCGCCGCTGCATCATGCTGGGGCAGCTGGCGGGGAATCTGAGGACATTAGAGAGAAACTATGGCGGGTGATCAAGTTTTTGCTTTTAATCTATATATTTTTGCTCAGAAAGTTATGCCAAGCAGAAAGAGAATTTAAATGCACATATCTTATTTAACATGAATTTTAAATCTACCAACTGTGGAACGTTGCTAATGCCTTTCTTAGAGATGCATCCCAGTTCAAGTATGCACATGACCTTTGCCATCAAGGCTTCAATGACACTGAAGGCCATCGAGGAATCTTTACTTGATGTCCAAGAAATGTATAAGATGTTATGAAAGGCATCAGGACAACCCCTTAACAAACTAACAAGGATGCCCATATTTTTCATGACAAGAGTGAGAAACTTAGAGAAAAAACTCCAAATCTCGTAGAATGGCAGCCTCAGAGAGAATTTACCTGAAACAAGTGCCTTAAGTCTGGACACTTTTGGAGCACTTGTCTGATGAGAAACACTAAGAAAAAGGACGTAACCCTCCCAAAGATGCTCCCAAATTGGTAAAATGGATGGATCTACACATCAAAGGGGAAGTACTTACTAAGATGAAGATGTAGTCAATACATGATACGACGGAAAGGAGCCCCTGCGTGGTGGATGTATCTTCTAAGCTACAAATTAATTGAATTAATGGTATCATATTGAGCAAAACCTACTTGGAATAGGATACTCAACCTACTCAGATCATCAACACCGTTAAAAAGGAAAGCATCTTATGATGTCTACCTCCAAGAACATAAACTCAGAACTGAGGATACCACTAAAGCTACATCAACAGGAGAAGCTCTGAAGCAGTATGAAGATCCAGCTACAAAAGTTATGAAAACAAGAAAACCATTTAGAAAGAAAGTTATGAAGGTCAAAGTAATACAGAGGGTTTTTGTCTTGACTGCAAGGATACTGGAACTACTGTCAAGATTATATCCTCCAAGTTGATTAAGAAGCTGAAGCTTATTCCAGACATCAACTACAATGTCAAATAATAGACAATTGGACAGATCTCATGCATGCCTTAGGAGCATACTCTGAGTTGCCGCTACATTTTGGATAAATGGTTCTGATAGCTCTTGCAGTGATCTGGACAACCACTATTATTTCTTATTTGCGTTCAGTTTCTACGTGAATTTGTGCTAAGTTTGACTTCACTACCAGTACCATGTGCATACTCAGTTACCATCTGCTTCTGGTGTTCAAGTATGAAGATGCTAAGCTACGCAAGCAGAGGACCTGCTTGATGGTACCATCAGTCAATATACCAAATTCCTAAACCCTTAAGGAGAAGGACTTTAAAAAACTACATGCCACGGGTATCACAGAGAAAGGCCTGTCATTGAGCGCTAGTGAAGCCATGGAAACTAAACCTAGTAAGCAACACTGGATGATAATAAATATCAGTGTGAAGATATTAGTAAACTTTATAAATGAAGTTTACGGTTTGGGACTAGAAATATGAGCCAAGAGTACTGCCTTGGTTCATTATCTTCAAATACACCAGAGACAGCTAGCACATTAGGGAAGTCACTACCCAACCTACTTATATAAAAAAGAGACAAGTCATTGCTCAAGTTAAAATAAAATCTGCATCTCCATCAAATCAGTACATGCAGTTAAAGATTTCATATGCACCTAGATTTGGAGATACACTCGACAAGGAGAGAAGATTAACAAATGAGTAATTAGGTAAGTTACTTTTCTTTCTCATTGCAAACACTTTTGCAACCCATTCAATTCAAGACTAAATCTAGTTTGATAATCTCATAAAGGGGATTAGTCTGCGCCCATGTCTGGGAGCAGTTGGGCAAGCAAGGCAAGAGGAGCAAGCGGAAGGCCCGCGGCCTCTAACGTTCAAAAACGCCCCGGAGAATCTGGCGGAATAGAAGAAAATCTAAAAAAACTGGTGGTCACAATTTCCCCAGAGATACTCGCGTGGCAAGCACGATGCAACCAGTACATCAATATGCCACATTCCCAGCCACTTTTGTCGGTGGAATTTGGAGTCCATGTGTATCTGGACATCCAAAAAATGGCCCTATGGGAAAAATTTTGTGAAGATGTACACAAAATTTTCCTGACTGCGGTGTATGTTGCACCTCACTCCATGTCGCGCAGTTGGCTGGACCTAGGATTTGAAAGCAAAATAGCAGCAGATGAGGCTGAAGCAGTGCGCGTAGTGGTCAACCTCCCCGAAGGGCAACAGGTCATCAAAACTAAATGCACCAGATGGATAAAATCAAACCAAATTTTCCTCACGTTTGACTTTTTGCCTACTACAGTAAAACGTGACATTTTGGAGCAACACCTGAAAGATGGTCTCGCCATATATGGCAAAATACAATCTTTCGAAATGCAATGTTTCACGCTGATGCCACACCTGTGCACCGGCAAAGCCATCGCAGTTCTGACCCCAACTGAGGAGATCGTGAAGGACCTAACCCAGATCCCGCACTCCACCTTTATTGACATCGCAGGGCACACCACCCACCCATTCTGGGTAACCGTGGACAGCGCGCCCCCCATTTGCACCCACTGTGACGCGTTCAGCCATAAGGCACACGCGTGCCCCATTAAAGAGGGCGTTACACTCCAAGAGCACCCCTCGGCGGCCATGGCCAGCGGAGAGGCGTACTATGAACCAACCGCAAGCACCAAAGAGGCTTTCTCATGGGGAGCACAAGGCTGCTACCTATTGGTAAAGCCCATCTCCCCGCAGGAGCGGAAGAAGGCCAAGCAGGCCCATAGGACTGCGGCCAAGGAAGCGGCCAAGGTCACCACCACCATCCCACACTCACAACGCCAGGAGGACATGGAGACCTTCGCGGCGGAAGCAACTTGGGAATCCATCACCCAATCAGATTGGGAGGCCCAAGCCAAACGGGCCACTCAATCTGAGGATCCAATGGGAGATTTGATCTCACCCAATCGCTGCACCCAAGCCCTGGCTAAAACTGACTTGGGACCTATCCCAACCAAAAAATTTTTTTTTGCCCCACTCGACGGTGCACCGAACTTATCTGCACCACAAAAAATTTGTCCGACGTCGGGAAAACAAAAAGCGAAGGCCAAAACCAACGCGACTCTTTCCACAAAAATTAACAAAAACCCCGATAGCGTTGCTGCTAATACCCACGCTGCTGTGAAAGCCCGTGGGGACCTGGAAGAGGCTGGTGGGCCAGGGGGCCCACCCCTCGCACCTAAGGTGCGATGGGGGAAACCTTCACTCTAGGGATGCTGAATATCGCTGGACTCAAGGCCTCCCCATCCTGGGCTAGGAAACTGAGTTTTTTACAAAATAATTTACCCGTGGATATCCTGGCCATCCAGGAAACCCACTGTCCACGAGGTTCCGAGGATGCTTGGAAAACAATACTCCTACCATCCCTATCCTTTTGGTCAAAGCACTGTGGGGTGCTAATTTGGAAAAACAATTTTTTCAAATTTACATCTTCAGAAACATTCCTAAATGACCGAGTGCTTGTTGTCACCTTCTCATGGGCCGATGTTGCACACACAATTGTCAACATTTACACCCCAAACGGTGCACAAGAGCATCAGGAATTTTTCTCATCAGTCAAATCCCTCCTGCTACCCCCCAATTCTTTCCTAATTGGTGACATGAACTGTTGGCTAACCTCACCAACGGACCAGTGGCCACCCTCACCCCACACCCCACAGGGTCATGTAGAACTACGCGTTCTAAAAGCCACCCTTGGGTTAATGGATTCACTGCCGTGACATGCCCCACTGCTCGAAAACATGACACGTCCCCACATCCACAACGGCCAATTAAGGTCCATGACCTGCATTGACCTTATTCTAGCACTGGCGAAATTTCAACCCCACATCTCCCACTTCAAAACAACAAAAATGGAATTCTCTGACCACCGACTGGTCTCGATAACATACCACTTACCTGTCACAGTTGCAAAGGCCCCACATTGGTGCAAAATCTGCCCTCCAGAGCTTGCGTCGCCAGGATTTTCCACGTGGGTGGAAGAGGCAACTTTGGCAAAATCGTTTGTTGCACCATTTTGCGCGGACCCCATTTCCACATGGGCAACTTTCAAAAAAGACACCATCCGCCACTATCACCATCTCTCATCCAGACGCTCACAAGCCACATCGGCGGTTATATCGCGCGCACTGGCAGAATTGGCCCACTTGGAGTCCAACATTCCAGCCTCAGGATATAGCCCTGCATGGGGCCAGAAGTGGGCGGAGGCAGCAGCCCACCTCAACGCACTTGAAAGGCAACACAAACATCGGGTTTGTGTCCAATACAGGGCCACATGCATCACTAAAGGTGACAAGTGCACCGCATACTTCTTCAAAAAATTTTTTGCACCACGCCAGAGTGTGGCCTGCACACAGGTGCAAAGATTGGATAATTCTATTGTGGACACACCGGCCGAAGTGGCAATCAAAACGCAAAGATATTACTCTGAGTTATACCGAGCTGAACCAATTCAGCCAGCCAAAATGGCGGAATTTCTTGACAGAGCTCATATCCGCACCATTTTCTGATACCTGGAAATAATGAATTTAATTACTCCAAACGAATTATGGACTACCATTCGCGGTGCACCAAACCGAAAATGCCCAGGCCCAGATGGCATTCCATATGAGTTCTACAAAAAATATTTTAAATACATATCCCCATTGCTGCTAGCCTCACTCAACCAAAGCCTGTTGGAAATATGCCTCCTACCAGGAGAACATGAGGCTTTTACAATCACACTCTTCAAGAAAGGGGATAGGCTAGACTTAGCCAACTGGCGCCCCATTTCTCTAACAAACACAGACACCAAAATTTTAACAAAAATCATGGCTAACCGTTTAGGGACTGTAGCATCTGCCACCATCTATCCAGAACAATTTGGTTTCATCCCCAGAAGGTCAATTTGGGATAACGTGCACCTGTGGCTAATGTGTGTCAGTCCACAGCCTCTGGGGCACTTGTATTCTTGAACCAACAAAAGGCCTATGATAGAGTAAACTGGGAATACCTTAGGGCCTGCCTCCAACAATTCCGCCTACCTCCCCGCTTCATTAACTGGGTGATGCTGCTCACGGAATCTGCAACAATGGCTGTGCGCGGCCCAGGTTTCCTAACGGAAGTAGTCCATCCTCAAAGGGGCCTGCGACAAGGGGACCCCCTGAGCCCACTCTTATACAACTTCAGCCTTGACCCACTACTGCGAAATGTGAATGCCCAACTCACTGGGGTCCATGTGCCAGGCCAAACCCCAGTCAAGATGATGGCATTTGCAGATGATTGCATGGTGGGGGTGTCTAATAATAAAGATTCACGCGCGCTTGAAGCCCTCATCCAGGAATATTCCTGAGTAAGCAACGCGGCACTGAACGCCTCCAAAACTGAAATCATCCTCCTTGGTCGGTTTCAGAACTGCTGGGCCCCAGCAAGTAGTTCCCAACCCAGCCCAGCTGCTCGCCCAAGTCCACGCCTTACTAACTCAAAACACACCGCTCCACTGGTGCTCCCCTTTGTGCCGCGACCTACCATAGGACCGGTACGCCATCTGGGCGTGTGGTTGGAGGCAGGAGGATTCGCGTCAGCAGTAATGGAGGGCCATATACTGGACAACGTGACGAAGCGAATCGCCTCTCTCAGAGCCCACCCTACTACCCTCACTGGCAGGGTTGTTCTTGCCAACTCTATGCTCCTATCCAAAGTCTGGTTTGGAGCCCACGCCATCCCCTTCTCCCCAAGCTTCTTCAAATCCCTGTATGCTTTGCTACAAGGTTGGCTTTGGTCAGGCCGCCCTCCGCCAGTACGGCTAGATGTCATGTTTGGCCCTCATCATCATGGTGGCATGGGCCTACTTGACTTCAAAGCCCATGCCGCCAAGATCCTAGGCACCTGGATTGCGGCTGTCACTGCTCCTACACTCCCATCCCAACACTGGTCCCGCGCGGCCCACTCCAACTTCTCCTGAGCCTTGGGCCTCAACAATCTATCAAACCCCCACTCCCTGATGAAATACCTCGCATCACACACATCAGCCACAGGTCCTCACGGGACCAAAACCCACTACAAACGAATCCTACTCTCCATGCGAAGCGCAGAGTGGAGAATTCGTATTAGTGGACATACAACACAAAGAGGCCGCCCCTCTCCTCAGTTCACACAAGAGGTACAGGGGCTACCCATCCATGATGGTGTGATCCCCATTTGACCCCAAGTCCTATCCAGGGTGGACTACCTGGACATGATGGACATCCCTTATTCCACTGAGACCCAAAAGACTATCTGGAAATACGCACACCATCCTCTGTTGCAGCCTCAAGTCCGTTCCCATGTGTGGCGCTGCCTGAGGCGGGTGTATCGTACAGCTGAGCGCTCTAATGCTTTACACTCATCCTGTGTCGTGTGTGGCCAGTATGGAACGCTGTTTCACCGCCTGGAGAAGTGCCCCACCTCTAAAGTAATATGGCGCGAAGTCCAACGTCTGCTAGGCCAGGATCAAACACATCCCTTCAGTCTGTCAAGAGATATGTTTGCTTCATCAATGGCCTCCCCCTCCCACCCTCCCTTCGTGCTCTGGTGGTTGCAATCGCCATGTGGACGATCCACACGATTGTCTTGGATGCAATCGCCGGATCCATCCCCACCCTCCCTGAAGCTGTCCACAGATTCCGGTCTCATTTGGTGGATCACTTTCAAGCGTGGATGTTTGGATATCTCCCACCACGTCGCCGGCAGCTGGTCTCCTCCTGGTTCCCAGTCTGGTTCATCAAATCAGACCCCTTCCTCCACACGTGCTTAATAGTGGCTACGCCCCCTACACACGTTCCCTCCCCTTCCCATAAGTGGCGTTCCCGCTGGCAACAAGAGATAGCATCGCTTCTCTGGGGTGCCTCACCTGGTACTGAGTTTTGTCTCGTCTGAGTCATATTCGGAAGTGTCCGTCCCATGGTCGGCCTTCCCCGCAATAAATTTAAAATTTAAATTTAAGTAATTAGGTAAGTTCAACATCTTCAGCACTGGACCATCCAGCGACAGATTGTGCAAAGAAGAGGTGCACAGGATGAACACCAGATCTGCCAACACATATAAGTCTAAACTGTAACACCATTCACTAGCTGAAGATGAATATATTGCTAAAGAGTTGAGCCAACTCTTAGAAGCTAGCTTAATCAGATTGTCAAAGACTCTGTGGGCTTCGTCACTGCTTCTAGCATGTAAAAAGGATGGAAAACACCGCATGATTAAGGACTACCACCAGTGAACAAGGTATTAAGAAGGATTTATCCAATTCCTTGGTTAGATGACGCACTGAAGCGCTTAAAAGTACCAAAGTACTTCTTGAAAATAGACCTGACCAGTGGCTACTAGCAGATGGAGCTCACGCCTAAAGATTAGGAAAATTGCGCCCTGATCAGAAGTCAGATATTATTCAAACCTATGAAGATGCTGCAGGGGCTGCGTTACACCATTGCCACCTTTCAAAAATCATAGGATCGAATCTTAAGGAATCTCAAGTTGTCAAATATGCTCATCTACCTGAGTGACTTAACACTGCCCAGTCAAACGTTCCAAGAGCACCTCCAACACTTACAAGAAGTGTTTAACCAACTATAAGAGTCAACTCTGAAGCTCTAACAAAGCAAGTTTACCTTTATGAAGAGGAAGGATGAGTTCATAGGACATTAGGTCAGCTCAAAAGGATTCAAGACTCAGTAAAGAAAGATCAAAGCCTTAGTGGCTTTGGAACAGACTCATAGCATGCACGATATCCATGGATTCCTTGGGATGGTAGAGTACTATTGGCAGTTTATCCCCCATTTTTCAAATTTGGCTGTGCCGCTCACTTATCTGTTGACCAATAAAATCAGTTTAAATGGAGCATTAGAAAGTGCAGCCCTCCAAAGAATTGAACTTTAGATTTGTAGAGGCACTAATCCAAGAACACCCAGACTTCAGCAAGAAGTTTTCTTTGTACACAGAAGCTAGTCACATTGGGATTGGAGCAATGCTAACTCAAAATGAATTTAGAAAGAATTGACCACCCAATTAAGTACTACTACAATGATTTTATCATATTTGAGAAGAATCAAACTATGACAGAAGGATAGTGACTGTCAGAGATAAGAGCATTAAAGCAATTTTTGACCCTACTTGTACAGAGTACATTCTAAAGTCCATATAGATCAAGTTTTTCACCGCTGGATGCACAATATGAATATTCCAGATGGACTCCTTGCCCAATGGGCAGTAAAACTCTAAGAGTATGATTTTGAGATGATACACAGAGCAGGCATCAAGCACCTCATTACCAATTAACTTTCACAATTACCAGTTTTCCACCTCCAAGTAAACTAGATCAATTACCTTTATGATCTGAATAAATTACCAGAGGATGAATGGAAAGATGAGTGTCATGGAAACGGCAGAAGAAGTTTAGACCAGCCTGCCAGTTGGGATGCGTAAGCATCCAGAAAGCAAGCCAGAATGCCAGAGGCATTGTGACCTTATGACTTGATATGGCGCTGGGAAATAGGATACCACGAAATGGTGGTGGTATGTCAGGGTTAGAGTATCCCAACGGCAAGCCACACTGAATAGACTTCAGACCCAGGGGTTCTGGTAACAGGGGTGGAAACTACTGGGATAGTTTCTGCGAGATTCTTGGTTGTTGGAACCATTTCGTTGGGGGTAGAAGAGAGGCGAATTTTCTCTTGTAGTTGGCAAACATAGGTCCATAAAATCCCTGTATATTGCTGCCGGAAGGTCATGAGAACCAGGTTGTAGAGCCAAAAATTTCAGACTTGTTGAGCCCAATTGGTGATAGAGGGAATCATGGTAACCAAGAGAATTGGTAAGGCCCACCCAGAGTGCAGAGCAGCGGACCGCCAGGTAAATGCCATATGGAATGTGGTCAAAAGAAAGGAGATAAAAATTTGGGGCTTTAATAAAACATTATTTGGAAAATAAAGTAAGAAAATCGACCAACAATTTTCTCAGTGCCATGCAACTGATTAAATAGTGGTCAGTTGGGTAGTGACAATGACGTGGGCAGGATCCACAAATTTGGCCTAACTGGCAAATTGGATGGTAGTGGGGGAGTTTATTCTTTGAAAACCGACATCACAAAATTTGGTGGTGGGCTGAGACTCTGTCAGTTAAACCTCAAACATCTGAACCAGGGGTCAATTACATTTCTGACAGTTACCATGACAGCATTTGGCCCGACAAGCAACGGGCATCCCCCAAGGCCATCCCATATAGGGATGAGACCATTTGGTTGGGAACGGGTTCAGGATGGCCAACCTTCCCGCACTCAGTCAACTAACCATTTGTTCAGTCAATAGTAGCTTATCGGATGTGATGTCTGAGTTACTATCAGAGGGCTTTGAACTCTCATTGATGTCACCCAATATTTGTTCTACTGATTTAGAGATCGAATTGGAACTGTCAGGTGATTAGCCAATATCTCATTCTTCATGCTTTTACAGCCATTTGAACTTTGGCCATCCGCCCAATTACCACCCAAATTAGATCTAACCAATTTCAGTTTGATAATCTCAGCACAGATTTCACTATTTCCCCTCAACAGTTCTGCTGAGGTGAGTGAGGGAATTGGGGGTGGGATCCAAAGCAGACGGGCTATCAACCATCATTCATCAACTATGTGGGCGAGATCGCCCTGGGTGATGAGGGGTGCTGCCATCCTCTTTGGTGTTTTCTTATTTGGGAACAGAAAGATGGCTCTATCAAGAGTTAAAGGACACTCTCTGAGACTTACAATGAGACTAATAAAGTAAAGACTGTCCTGAGAAAATGTTCCAGATACCTGGCGTATTGAAGCCAATTCATAAGAAGATGAAGGACAAGTGGTACCAGTACATCTGATCTATCAATCAAATTGAACTATTGATGGAAGCACACAAGCATGTTGGCTATGGACAATTCCAGAAGATAACAGTATACCTAAAAGATTGTCTGTTAAAATCTTGGGTTATTCAATTATTAATAGTTTACAGGAGGTTAACTGCATAGGTTTGATGTGTGCACGATTTGCGTTGTCTGATAATAGATGATAGTTGATTGATGATAGTATGAAGACTATTATCCATAATTGAGTAGATAACCAATTCTGGTCCAACGCTTGACCTGTATTTCTCCTCAAAATACTCCTGATGTCTTCAGTAGGGATTTATAACCTTATCCTCCTAACTTGATCACGCTAAAATCCCTAAGTGTATATCCTTTCCTCCGGTATCACGGAGTTTACAGCAATTCCTATCTAAGCTCAGCTTTTCTTCTTAGGATCCTCGATCCTTACTCTTTATCCTACTAAAGAGTCCACAATTAAAGCACACAGGCAATAATTTCCTGAAGATGAATTAAAATAAGACCAATACTGAATTTTGCAAATAGACTTTTTTATTAAATTGTATTAGGGTTATTTATAAAGGAATTATGGCGCATAACCCTCAATTGGCACCTCAGCCATGAAACAGCAGCAGTTTCTGTTAATTTTCCTTTGTTGTCTCACCAGCAATGGTCTTTCCAATATGATTAAGGTTCCTTCATCAGACATCCCCAATACCTATAATTGAAAGAGTCAGAAAACGTGTCCTTAATGTTTTCCACTCAATCCCAGCAAACCAACCATATTTGGTGAGCGGCCTGCTTAGGTAATGGGACTTATAGCCCATTATGGAAGGTCACAAACCAACTGGTCTATTTGAGAGTTGCAGGTGGCATCACTTGCCTTGCAACTTGCTACTTAAATTCCCAATAATTAAGCCATGACCTTCAATTGATCCCAATCAGTACAACTAATAGTTAATCATTGTTCAACTATCAGATGCCCCCATTTTGCCAGCAATTCTGTACGATGAGATCTTAAGCATTCATCCAGATTGATCCCTAATGGATCCAACCAGGTGAATACCCTAAAATCCCCCAAACATTATTAACATGAAATTTGGGTTAACCAATATCTAATTCACCTCGCATTGGGGAATTATCCCCTAGTGATTTCTAGTAATATAGTCAGCTGAGAATATGGGCAAAAATCCCAACACTGGTTATAATGGGAGTCAATGCTAGATAAAGTACATCAGGCCTTGGAACTCTGTGTACCCTTTTTGAGCTTCAGACTCTCTAGAGAAGCACTTTGTGTTCCAGCAGATCATGTCAATAGCACCGTTCCATATTGTATCCATTGATGTGTTAGAACCATTGCCTACCGCCTCAAATGGATCTAAATTTATCTTTATAGCTACTGAATATTTCATCATATGTGTCAAAGCATCAACAGTCATGATGTATACCACCAGATTAACTGCAAGGTTAATGTACAATTAAGAAATACTGAGGCAGGGATGCCCCCAAGTTCTGCCATTGGACAACGGTAAGAATTTATATTATACGTTGTGAATAAGCTTATAGATCTATTTGATATGAGACAGCAATTCACCACTCTCTATACTAAATTTTCAACAGAAGCCTGGAACGCATAAACAGAACACTGGGAGGAAGATTGAATAAGATGGCACTGAACTACAAGTCATAGTGGAGTCAATGATTGCCATCTGGGCTGTTATCATATAAACTTAGCCATCACTGGGTGGTTGATATGTGTACATCTAAGGCCCTATATGGACGAAAAGCAGTGCTACCTACCTTGTTGGCACTAGTTGTCACCGAGGATTTTAAGAACGTATAACCTTGGTGTTACCAGCAAGTGTTGGCTAAAGAACTCATCAAGATTTAGATCAAAGCATCTAAGAACATTGAAGCAACAATCCCCAAAGGTCAACGTTAGATTCAGAGATGGACTAGGTTACCAGAGCTCAATTAAAAAGAAGGACCTATACTAACATGTATGAGTAGGACATCCAGAGAAGTTTCAAGCCATTTTAACTGGCTAGAAAAATGTACCAGCCAAGATAAGGGTTGATTATTCAATAAGAGACTATGAAATTTATATTTTGTTAAACAGAGTATATGCATAGAACCTTAAGCCCTTCTTCTGGTCTTGGGAGGGGAAGTGTCATGAAAGACATCATGAGTGGACTGTGAGTAGTTCCTTGTTCTCTGAAAGGAGTTCTACCAGTGCATAAAAACCCCAAAAATTATATAATCAAGTATGAGTGGCATATAAAGGCAGTTGACCCACTTTTACAGATGAAGACATCTTGTACCATTTTGGTTGAGATGACGTCATGCACAATAATTTGACACCTGATGACTGAAGAGCTTTGCAGTATAAAGGCAACGCTGGCGCCAGTGCCAAAGACTATGAAAATTGACCACATTTATATCTTTGAAGTATGAAAAAATTTACAATTAGCTGATGTCAAAGGAATGAGCAAGTCTAAGTACCCCAAAAGAAGTGATCAAAACTTCCATCCTAAAATTGCCCAAAAATGTCAGCAAATTTTATAATCAACCAAAAACTGAAGTGAGTCACATTGAAGCAGTGCCATCAACTGAATTTCAACCCAATCGCATATTACCACATCTGGGTAGCAAAAATACCAGAAGAGGTACTGCCATCATAGATCCAGAAGCAGTTATTAATCAAGGGGCCACCAACCATCCTGGCGCAGAGATGTCCAACGTGAGATGGAGTTCAAAAATTAAAGCATTGAACATTATGGAAACTTCCATCAAGGTAGAAATTAAGAAAAGACTTACTAGAGGTTATTGAGGCCCTATAATATCACCAACCCTCATTCCCAATATTTTATTATATATTTATTTTTTCATTAAATTACATTAGAGGTATTGGAATTTTGTGAGAAATTATGATAAGCAGGTGTTATAAAGGCTACGAAATTATTATTTCTGTGGCTCTAGTGAATATTGACACAATTGCAACGAAGTTATTAGTTCTGTTGCTATAGTTGATACCAATCAGAAATACAGAATCCTGTATGAAAAGAGACCATCATTAGGACATCGATGAGACCCCCTTGGGTTGGGACCATCTAGTACTAAAAAAAAAAGAGACCATCGCAAGACAAAAATCATGGTACTCAATTAGTTAGAAATGAGGGATATTTATAGGGGTAAAATTTGGTAGTTATGCGTGAGGATTTTTGAGGTGCACCTAAAGGAAGATCTTTTCTATTAGATGACTAATATTGCTGATTATTAATACCATACTTGTGATGACCAGATTTGATAAGATTCTTAATTGATGAGACTGATTTTCTTATAAGATTTTCTGCCTCATCAGATAGCTTAGCATCATTATTCAGAGAAGATTGATAAATCTGAAGGGTTGATCATCAGTCTATACTAGAATTGGATATCTCCAACATATATTTTACAGTCTCATTAGACTGAGATATTGTATCTCGATCTTGAGTAACTTTGGTCATCATAGTTGAATCCCCTACAATGCCCCCTCAAGATCTTGCCTAGGGGGCACATACTTATGAAGAAATCTACTATGCACTCTATTCATAACAGTACCAGTATCAACAGCTGCAATGGAGTATTCAATACCCCAATGATAAATAATATGGTATGTACCAGCCCATAAGGTTTCAAGTTTGTGAATCCTTCCTCCCAGCCTATGGTGATAGAAGAGTACTGATCCCCAATTTGATATTCTGGTAGCGTAGGTCTACAAGCGTTGGTTCTTGTTCCATCCTTTAAGGTAGTAGCAGCAAGGGAACTTGAAGCTAAAGATTGTACTTGAATGATTTTATCAGCTAGTTTCCTCATAGATAAATCAGTAGTTTGCGGGGTAGCTCCTTCAAGTATAGGTTGTACAATTGAGGGGAGTATATGATCCCAACCATATAAAGCTTTAAAATGAGACATTAGTTTATACAATGGTAGCTAACTCTATAGGCTAACATTAAACTAGGCAAATAGAGATTCCATCTAATAGGGTCATTAAAAGCCATCTTTTGAAGAATGGCTACAAGGGTAACATTTTCTCATTTAACTTAACCATTAGTAGAAGGATTATATGGGGACGTGAATGACTGATAAACCCATTAATTTAGTAAGCTCGGATACCACCTGAGAAATGAAGTTGATCCCATTATCTGATAACAGGACTTTTGGCTACCATTCCTGGTAAAAACTTGCTTAAAAAGAAAGGACACCATAACCTTAGCGGTGACTGTGGAAACTGAGATAGCTTCAATACATTTATTAAAAGGGTCAATAGCTAACAGAATAATCGATGTGCATAAGTGGCAGTAGGGAGAGGACCCACCACATCAATACTCATAGTAGATAAAGGTTCAGAAGGGCCCACAATTTTGTGTTGGAACATTGGATTTCCACCACATTGTTGTTGACATTTAAGACAAGACTCAAATACATCGTGTGCAGATTCCATCATGTTATTCCAGTAACAATGAGTAAACCACTGTAGGGTCTTAGCGACAGCTCCATGCTCTACAGTTTGTTGGGCCTCCATAATAGTATCAGTACTCGCAGAGGGCTGAATAAAGGGAAACACCTAGATCCAAACTTTTTGTATAATGAACCTTCTTTAACCTCAGTATCTTCAGTTAAGAATCGTAACTTCAATAACATCCTTAGATACCCGGTACCAGAGCTCAGGTCTACCAATTAAGTCATAGATGCGATCCTCCTCAGCAGAAAATGACGCTATGATAAGCAATTAAGAAAGTCCATCAGCGTTTTGATAAATATCTCCAGTGCAGCATTGAATATTAAAGTCATAATTCTGGGGCTTTAAAGCCCATCTAGCTAAGCGCCCATCAGGATCCTTCATTTGTTGCAACAACTTCAAGGAATCTGATCCGTGATGATAGTGAAATGCTTGCCATAGAGGTAAGGGCGGAAATGCTTGCTGGTGGAAAAAACTGCAAGGCATTCTCACTCAGTAACGCTATAATTGCGTTTTCCCTTAGAATGGGGTTTACTATAGTATGCGATGGGGTAATCAACCAGGTTGGTATCATGTTGAGCCAGAATTGCTCCAATAGCAATATCACTGGCATCAGTAAATAGTATAAAAAGTTTGGAAAAGTCAGGATGAGCTAAGATTGGTGCACACACTAAAGCTTGGCGCAACAGATCAAAAGCTTGCTGCTGCGATTCTTCCCATACAAAAGGGACTTCCTTGTGCAAAAGGTAAACTAAAGGCTCCTCAATCTCCACAAAAATGAGGGATGAATTGTTGGTAATAACCAACCATCCATAAAAACACTTGAATATAACGCAAGATTTTAGGAACTGGAATGTCTGAAATAGCTTTTATCTTATTAAATAAGGGAAAAATATCCTCGCAATTAACTTTATGACCCAAGAATTCCATCTCAGTCTTAAAAAAGGCACACTTGGATGGTTTTAGCTTAAGTGAAGCGCAACGCATCTGACCAAAAAGTTCCTTTAAATGAGCCAAATGCTCATTAAAAGTTCGAGAAAACACAGTAACATCATCTAAATATACCAAAACACAAGAAAGTCTCAAATCCTCAAACAAGCCATACATGGCTCGTTGGAAAGTAGTAGGGGCATTACAAAGCTTCTGCGGCATATGATTGGGCTCAAATAACCCCTCACTAGAAGTTAAAGCACATTTTTGACGATCTTCTGGAGCCAAGTCAATTTGTCAATAACCACTCGCAAGGTCCATAGCTGAGAAGTATTGTGATCCAGACAATAATCTCAATGAATCATCAATGCAAATTAGAGGATAAGAATCCTTTTGAGTAACAGCATTGAGCTAACAATAGTCCATAACCATCCATGACCCCCATTTTTTTCTGGATAAGTAGTAAAGGAGAAGCCCATGGACTCTTAGAAGGCGTTAACAGCCCCGCATCAAGGAGTTGTTTCAATTTCACTGAGACCTGAGCCTCCTCAACTTTAGATTTGTGATATGGTTGAGCTTTAATAGGGGGAATATCACCAGTTTTCACCTGATGCTGCGCATCTTACATTAGTCCAAAATCTCCAGAACCTTGGGCAAATATATCTTCATATTCTTCAATCAGAGCCTCAGCTTCATGCTGTTATTCTGGAGTGAGAGAATCCCCAAATTTGATGTCAATTCTAGCAGCGAAGGGTGTTCTTCTAGCCCAAATTCACATAAATCTCCACATCCCAACACGGATAAAATTCACTCACAGGAGTAGGCCGCATATAGGCAATTAGGTTATTGCAATTCAATCTCATAGGTCAAGAAGTGATATTAGCTAGTAGAACTAAAACAGTCCTATCATAGGCAGGATCAAGGATACCAGGGCAGGGTAAAGCCTCCAAATGAGAGGGATTTTGATTACTGAAGATCTATACATGATCATTGGGTACAAATAATTGTACTCCCAATCAATGATGACTTGATCTTTTGGGGGAATGGTAATTGAAGAGTTAGAATATAAGGCATGTCCTCAGAGGCACAAGTTGATGGAGGTGGAAGTATAGTTCTTGGTCCCAAGATTTGGTCTTTTAGACGAGAGATAGAAGTGGGGTATTCCAATAAGCAAACACATCAATTGAGTTTGCCTTTGCAATTAAGAACATCCTGTAGAATTAAAGGCACCCAGTACCCAATTAGAGAAAGGTAATTGTCATAAGGCTGATCATCGCATCAAAATCAATGAGAAACTTGGTTCCCAAGAGCAAGTCATAGTAGTTGTTATCCAAAACTACTGCAGGGGCCAACACAACCAACTTTCCAAAGCGCATTGGAAGAGAGGAGTAAGCTCCTATAGACTTAGTGTAGGAAGGACAAGCAGTTCTGTAGTCTTAGGAATGGTTTAAGTCCAGCGCAAATTGGATCTTTTCCATAAGCCTGGATGAAATCAAATTGATGGGCAAACCATATCAATAATAGCCAAAACTTTCAACTTATGCAGAATGACTTCTACCTGGGTCACATCAATGCCAAAGTTTGGGATTAAAAACCAAGGGATTAATTGATTGAATTAAATTAGAAGAAGAATAAACAGAAGCGTAAGCAGAAAAGGTATCTTTATTGGCTAATTCATCAGGGACATAAAGCTCACCAGGAGTGGATATCACATAACAATCTGTAGAAGAGTTAAAAGATTTCGATTGAAGCACAGGAGATAAGTCAGCACAGGGAGCCTCATGCCCTATGCTGACTCCTCTTTTTTTGACTCCTTCGCTTGCTCTTTCCAACATTGAGATACCACATGACCCACGAGACCACAATAAGAGCACGGTTACTTCTTCAATTTAGACTTGGGCTTAGGTGGCATTGCATGGATATAAGAATGAGGGTTATTGGAGGAGGTCAGGTATACCACACCATTAGGAATCTTTATGAGCGCTTCTTTGATGTTAATGAAGGATTTTAAATTTCTTTTAAGTGATTTCAAATGTAGTAGTAACTGAGTGCAAGAAGCAAATGCACTCATTACAGTTAATATGGCATCATCTATGGTAATCCAGTCGCAAGTGACAAGAGTCTGGGCCTCATGGTAGAATCTTTAAGCAAAATCTTGGATATACTCTCTTCGTTTGACTTGAATAATCATAAAGGCTTGCTTTTGGTTAAAAAAGATTTGATCACTCCAATTTCCTTAATAAGGGCGGTCTTCACTTGAGCCCATGTATTGCAAACCTTCAGGTGAGGAACCATGATTTCTTGTGTGAACTGGCTAAGGCAAGAGGTAATATGCTGGACTTTCTGTTGATAAGTTGCCCCGTCCATTGTACGTTCATAGACAAAGAGAAATGAATGGATGCTATCTTCACCCGGCTCAAACTTATCCTTAAAGGTAGGTTTTAAGGTAGTGGGTTCATTACTCAAAACATGTACACCCAATACCAAGACCGGATCAGATTCAGAGGATTCTGATTCTGGGATATGAGCTTGAGTGGGAATTCGGTCAACTTGATGCCTTAGATGATTGAGGTCCTCATGTAAATTTTGAACCCATTGAGCAAGATGTTCATTCGCAGGTTGTTGATTCAAGTTAGAAATTGCATTAATCATCTCTGCCTGCTTGTTCTCAAGTAGTCTGCATCTAGCAGATAACCGTTCAATGGAAGCGTTTTGACTTGCAAACTGGGTTCCTTGCATAGTTTGGTTAGCATCTCATAGACAATGTGCATTATCCACACCATTCAATAAGTTGGTTAATGAGTAATTGAAGTCAGTCAAGAGGCCTTTCAATGATAAGAAACACCCTTGAGCTATGGCTCAGATTTGTGTTTCTAACGCTTGTACTCTTGATACTAGTAGCATCAAAGGTTCAGAATCGGGCATTGGAAGAGAGGAGCCAGGGGGACCAGGAGGTCCTAGGGGTCCTTGCGACCCATCTAGACTTGCTGGCCCTGGTGGGCCTTGTTGACCCACCGGACCAGGAGGACCACATTCACCAGGAGGTCCTGAGTTACCAAAGGGGAACTAGGTGGTTCCAGTGGTCCAGGAGGACCAACAGGGCCAGGTCCACCTTCTCTGATAGTACCCACCATTTGGATAAGATGTTGGACTAGCCAATTAAGCTCACCAAAATGCTCCTCATGTTTGACTCACAATTGTTCCAGTTGTCTTGTAATCTCATCCTCAAGGGAGGCGATACGGAGGTGAATATGGTTAGTGACATCGCTAACTTGCTGAGATACTTCTTGGTCGATGTATCCCACAATTCATTATCGATTCTCACTATCTGGGTATGCATATTGTTGATTTCTCTTCTATTATTGATAATAGCTTCCCAATTATCCCATCCAAAGTTAGAATCAATTTTATAAAATGAGGATAACTGAGAGTGAAATTGTTGCGCCAGAGTCAACTGGCGTTAGATCTCAAGATGATGCAACCCCAAAATCTGGAGTACCTGGTGAATAGCGGGATGTACATAGTGCTGGAGGTACTGCTCAATTCTAGCCAAACCAACTTTGGTAGGCTGTAACACCGCTCAGTTGTATAAGTTCATCATATTTTCAGCAACTTTAGATGCTTGGTCATGATTAGGAAAAACACCAGGCTAATAGCCCCCATTATCAAGCCTTTGACTGTTTCTTCTACATTTGCAGCTTGAATCTGATAATTATTTTGGTTAGGGCCCTCGATGGCTAAGTCCATAGAAGCTTGAAATTGCAGATTATTTGTATTAGCGGAAGGCATCTCTTGACTGTTGGAGTGTATCCATTGGGTGATACTCAATGATTCTTCAGAAGAGGGGCTTTCTTTTCTAGACATATTCATGGTTGTTAAAGTATGTTTTCACCAGATAGCCTCAGAAGCAGACCTGGCAGGGGGCACCAGTATTGAAATTTTGAGAGAAATTATGATAAGCATGTGCTACAAAGGCTATAAAATTATTAGTTCCGTGGCTCTAGAAAAGATTGACATAATTGCAACGAAGTTATTAGTATCATTGCTATAGTTGATTCCAATTGGAAATACAGAATCCTGTATGAAAAGAGACCAAAATTAGGCTACGCGAGACAAAAATCATGGTACTCAATTAAACAGAAATGATGAATACTATGGGGGTAGATTTAGTAGTTATGCGTGAGGATTTTTATGATGCACCTGAAGTAAGATCTTTCCTATTAGATGACCAATATTGCTGATTATTAATACCATACTTATGATGGCCAGATTTGATAAAGATTCTTATTTGATGAGACTAATTTTCTTATAAGATTTTCTGCCTCATCAGATAGCTTAGCATCATCCTTCAGAGAAAGTTGATAACTATGAAGTGTTGATCGTCAGTCTATAATAGAATCAGATATTTTCAATGTAGATTTTACAGTCTCATTAGACCGAGATATCAAATCTTGATCTTAAGTAACATTGATCATCATGGTTGAATCCCCAACAAGAGGCATAAAATAAGTTAATTTTACTCTAATAAAGATCCTTAACCAAAGAATTATATATTTATTCTATTTTATTTAATTTTGGAATTAGTAATTAAAATTGACAGTAACTTTTCTAGGTTCATAAAAAGCAGAAAGTACAGTAACCAGCCTGGCATCTTCTCAGGAAAACTTATATAAAAGAAACCTCTTGGGTTACTAAGAACTCTAGGGAAAATGTTGATTGAGTTTTACTGATTCTTTTTTTAGGCCAACGTAGTAAAGTATAAGTACATCAGTGAAAATATTGCCAGCAGGGCAATAAGCAGTTCCAATAAGCAAGTGATGCTACTTTGGGTAGCATCAGAAGAAAATTTTTAACAGTGAAGATGAACATGTCCCTTTAAAAGGTTTCCTTGTCTAATATTAGTGGAACAGAACCCCTTTACAGCAAGTTAGCCTCCCAAGTTAAAATGAGCTAGGGACAATGAGCCGCATATATAACAGTGTAAAGTAAATGCTATTTGTAAGTTTGGGGTAGCACCCCCTGTGCCTCAATTTCAAGGCATTTGCATTTTGCACTAAAAAGGGGTGAAAGAAGGAAGCTGCCCCTCTCATCACCTAGTGCAATTTAGCCCATGTGATGGATAAGAGGTGTTTGATGGCATATCCCCTTAAGGTTGCTCCTTTTCACCACTATCTGATCACACAAGAACTATCCAGAGTATTAGGTGGTGTGTGGAGGTGGCGGCGGTGAGAGGACACCAGCTGAAGGGTAATGACAAGCACATATCCCTAGAGACAACCTTAGGGTTCATCAAAGAAGGGAAAAATTTATATCAATTGAGGTGTTCAACTCCAGCAATTATTTGGATTCTACTAAAAAGGCAAAAATCTGGATTAATTGAGAGTTTTAACTCCAGTGAAATTGAGGGTTATAAATCCCTTTGATACCTGATGGGACCAGGCCATGTGGCCTGGCCATGGGTGCTACCAGTCGCCTGATGAACAAAGCAACAATTAGCCAAGCAAAATTGATGGGGAGGAAAAATTTGGTAATGTAATTTGAGCGAGAGTCAGACGTCCACCAGAAGGTTGATTTGACGTTGATTCTAGTTGTTAGATCATTTCTGCCAAAAATTAATGGGAATTGCAATACCTTCATTCATGTGTTCCCGCTTATTCCTCAAGCCCTAATGCCTTAAGTCAACCATCCCTCATTGTTACAATTTGTTGTTCAATTCTAAATTTTTTGTTTGCAATAAACAAAACCTCTTTCAATTGAGTTTTTTAATTATTAAATTTTACTGTGTTTTTTCTGCTGCTTCACAGAACTATGTTCTCAGGGTTGCACAGTGACTGGGCCCTAGTGGCAACTATTATGATGCTGCTACCCCTATCATCAAATGGAGTTAAGCAAGTGGTCTGTTATGGATATCCCCACTTGTAGACGCCCTCTGGAGTTGAGATGACCCATTGTTATTGGAAATTATCTCTCCCCGCTGGGCAAGGTTTCATGACTTGTCACTCATTCTCCACCAGGGGGTTCATCTTTGCATCCTGGAATCTCCATGGTCCATGAGAAGTTGTCTGCAGTAAAACCTGCTACCACCCTTCGGCCACAGTCTGGTTATTAGTTGGAATATTGGTTATGGTGGTTGCTAGCCGCCACTCCCTATTCACTTCTCTTCTCACCCATATCAAGCTTTTTGACAGAAATGCCCCAGCATTCTGGGTTGCTTTTTTTTTGCTCATGCACCCCAACTGGTTGGTCAGTCTCAATCTTATTCGCCATTTAAGTGAAACTATAAAGCTTTTTATAGTGCTTTTTACAATATAAAAATAATTAAGAAATTAAATATAGGTAGATAACTATTTTTGTTCAATCAAGCTAAATTGAAAATTTCTTATTTAGAGAAGTGCTTAGTAGCTTGTAATATCTAATTGCTAAAAATCTCCAGGAACCAAACTACTTAGATAATTTAAATGTATTGGCACCTGTATACCTTATATCTATTCATTGTTAATATCTCTTATTTATGTATAAGACTTAAAAAATTATGTAATTAATAATTTTTTAAATAAATAACAGCATCATAGAAACGACCTTTTTTTGAGGGATACTAATGGCTACATGCAATATATAATTTCTCTAATATGATATTAACTCTTTAATTAACTTCAGAAAAAGTGTCAATTATTTAGGCATATAATTGTTCATAATAATAAGCAAGCATTGTGAACCCTAACTAAAGTGTATAATTACAATCTAATAACAAGTTGAAAAGGAAACTCTATAAGGCCAATTAGTATGCTAACACAGTGCATAATATTAGACTTATGATGAATAAAGAAATTTTAACCACTAAAAACTCACTAAAAGGGGACATTTATATAAAAATTTATTGCATCACATATTTCAACTATCTGTCAGTAAATGGGCTGTTAGCATTCCAGAAAGACTTGTACCTATACTTAAAGATTTTGATTTTGTATTAGATTTAAAAAAATTTGACATAAGAGTAGCATTACATTTCCTTGTAAGATCATTGAGTAAAGCCTCTAAATTCAAAATAGCATAGGTTTGAGTTTAGTAAGAATCCAATCATCTTAATAAGTTTGTATATATACCACTATTTGTGAAAAGTAATAGGTGTCTTATAGCTTAAACTAGCCATTACTAACTTATCTAGGAGTAAGGTAGTAATGCAGCACATAACGTAGTGTATACTTAAATTGCAAAAACCAATTATAATAAAAGTATAACAATTGGAACCATAATGGTTCTTTTCTTATATTTATAAAAAAGCTAAACAGGATTAGATGGTGAAGAAAAAAACAAATATTCTTGGCGCAATTACATATTCCCTTATACTTCTAGATAAGAAACCTGAATAAGATATGAGATGATAAAGTATTTAATAGTATAGTGAAAGAATTAAAGAGACTTCCGTCTTTTCTTGTAAGAAAGTAATTGCGTTGAGGAGTTTTCACGTTATAGGTTGAATAATATAAAAAATGATAAGATCATCAGACTAAATGATTCATTTAAGGCCTTGGAATTATATTAACAACACAATTTTACCTAAAAAATTACTCCTAAAATTAATTTTAACTGAATATGAATTATTTTAACTTTGTGGTAGCATACATAAAAAGTGATAACTATTTTAAAAGTTTATATCCTTTTTGAATTATATGTCACTTACCTTTGATAAACTAAAGATGAATATCTTAAAAATTTAGCACCCAGATATGTACAAAAAGCACTTGCTACTTATTATCTGTAACCAGGTGGTGATTATCTATAAAATACGAACTATAATAATAAATTATATGAATCAATATTATATTTTGAAAGGCTACAAACCACTTCATATCAATGATACATACAAGGCTCACAATATGAACAAGATTATTTACATGATTTTGTATTACAAAAAAGAGAAGGTTAGAACTCACTGCGCCAAAAAAGCTTTTATTTACTGCAGCATATTCAATTTTATGAGTTTGGGAGATCTACAAATCAATTTATAGTTAGTTTTAACAATAGGCATTATAAATAAACTGGCTTTTATTATGTTAGTATTAGATGGTTGAAGCTTATAAAGCATCAGTATACATGAAAATATTGGGTTAGAATTACTAATAATTAGATGCTAAAAGGAAACCTTCTGTAACTAGTGATGCAAAAAGCTATTTTTACCAAGTTAGTTAGATGATAGTGACTAATATTATATCTAACTATAAAATCTCATCAAGTTTTGATATATATGTTATATCTATTTCTATAAAGATAAAAAGAAAATAAGTTTTTACTACTTTTGGATTATTTTTTTGATTTTCTATCATGTATTAAGGACATAATCTGTTAGAAACACTTAGCATCAACAAAACTATAAAACTGGCATGTTTAGGACGTTGTTTCTACAAAAAAACATTTTAAGATTGACAACAGTTTGCTAAAAGTTGCTAGACTTCTATACTATCATCTATTGTAGAGATTAGATTAATGATCTATTTAGATTTTATGTCTGGTAAGTATTTAATACCAATTTATTTATGATGTAATTAAGAGTATCTAAGTTGTGTAATAACAAGTGTGGTTAGCATTGCAGGGCAGAATTCTTCAGGATTCCAAACCCTTCTTTCTCTCATGAATCTCACTTTTAAATTTAAAAGAGACTAGTACAAGTCCAGAGAGAACATTCTCCTGCCTGTGGAATACTGCACCTATAAAGCAGTACACCATGCCATAACACTTAGCGTAAGTAGGTCATTCCACCCATCTGTGTGAAGCACAAAGAAATGGATGGCTGCTTGCACTCAATACAACCCTAATTATGAAGTACGCCAAGATGGATGCACCATCTGGATAGCTTCCTGCTGACAAAGTCACTAATAATAAATTGTTGACACAAACAACCAAAAAACAATTAAACTTGACCAAAAAACATGAAAACACAGTGACAAATGCAGCAAATGCTTTTGACTCCCCAAAATTGATTTCCACTGAAAACCAGATAATTGACACCAACCTCAGGGAGCACAAAGTAAAACCATGAACACCAGCGTCAGAGTGGTTACCACTGATCCATAAATAGTTAAAGGGATTGGGGCCTCACAGGGGAAAAACCTTTTTTGATAAGACAAAAAACCCCCAATAAAGTTTTGGTCAGATTGGATCTAGGCCCATTTGACCAGCAGAAGCCAAGAGCCCAGTTCATCTGGGCAACAACAAAAAATGTTTGCAAATGAGATGGAGAAAGTATCTGATGATGCTCAAAACAATTTCCTGAAAAGATTGTTAAACATTAGTCCTGACAATGACTTGTCAGGGGGAGAACGGTCCCTGACTATGATCAAACAGGAAAACCGAGCAAATTGTCAGGCATAATCCCTAATGAACCATTGGGTGTAATCCACAACAGATCTGAGTTGACAGCGGGGGCAGAAACAGCCCAGAATCAATTGACAAATCAGAGTGAACCATTGGGGATGATCCCCGTTGGGAACAAAGGAGTATTGGGCACCAAATTAAAGGATAAGGCACCAAAAAAGTTCATCAAAAAAGTTAAAATACTACCAGAAGGGGCCAAAATCCTGAGAGCGGTCAAATCAATGATCTGAGCCCTGGTGAAGTACACCCCATCCAGAAAAACATGTTAGCCTACTGTGGAGTGTCTTCACGTGAAATCAAGCAATGGAGACCCTACAGTTCCCATCTTTAATGGCAACACAATGTATCCCTAAAACATTACACCAGCCATTGTGGCCATTTGGTGTGAACACAAGTTTTCCGCTGGAGCAACCAAACAATAGCTTGATACCCAAATACACTCAAGATGGCGATGCTCATAAAGGCGTAACAGATCTGAACTGAAGATGCCATTGAATGGATGAAACTCCCCCTGGAGCATAAAGTGATCAAAGCTACAATTTTGAGAAGATTTAAAGCTGGCGGACGCAAAGGCTTGGATGGAAGCCAGTATTGGCCTCTTAACGCAATGGAATACAATAATGCTGGAATATCTGCAGGATTTAACCAAGCTGTTGGGAGCTCAGGACTCACCCCAACAGAATTATCTGACTATGCAAAATGTTTCCCTACATTTTGACTTCCCTCAAATGGGCCCAACATACCATTTCAGTTTACACGGCACTGGAATGGTATAACACCACTTTCTTCCCAGAGGAGGCATTGCCATGGATTGCAGCTAGGTTCAAGGCCACTGAGGCCATACACTGATCATACACTCAAAAACCGCTGGCCACCGCATCTGACCTAATGAAGGTGGGCTGGATGAAGGTGAAGGCGGTGGAGTAGGGACCCTTCTGGGATTGGTCGCTGGAAGAGGCTATTAACTGGTCCGTAAACGGATTCACCCCACTGGAAATAAAATGCTGGTTCCTCACAGGAGCCAGTATTGACCAAGTTTGGGAATGGGCGGATCTGGGAGTCATGAAACCCATCCATGAAACCCTCCAAGGCTGACCGTTCCCCATCAATAAATGGAAACTATGGCATGACACTGCCACACTAGCTGAAGCTGCAGACTGAGATGCAGCGGGGTTCACCCCAGAGTCAGCTCAAACGTGGATGGAGCATGAGATTTCACCACAGGCAGCATCAGCGATAAAAGGGGTCACGACCCCAGACCTGGGCTAAGAATGGCTCAAAGGGTGATCTGAATTGAAACCATCTGGGATTGGAAGCAATCCTTTTGGAACTGACAGTAGCTGCCCCATATGCCGCCAAAAGTTTCGCCCCTTCCAAAGCCTTTCAATGGTGCAAGGAGAAAGTTCCAGCCGCCATGGCACGAATATTCACAGATGGCAGGTGGAACAGCATTATGGTAAGGGACTGGTGACAGTGTATTTGATTATGCTGGAGGCCCTCCAGAAATACTTGCACCCAACGTGCAGTCTGGAATCTGCCCTCAAATGGTACTGACTGGGATTTTCGCTGAAGGATGCCCTCGAGTGCAAAGCCTTGAAATTGGAGCACAATTGGCTAGGAGCATTAATTGTCATGGTAGCAGCATATGCCAGATAGAATCATTAATCAATTGGGGATTTAGACTTGATTAGTCGATAATCTGGATAAAGAAGAGGAAAACATCTGCTGAGTTACCAAAGCCTAGCACAAAATCAAAGTTGTAAAGCGCCATGGCAGCCCATACTAACGATAACACATGGAATGGGCTGGAAGCCATATTGAATACATCTGTCAACTAATCAGTGGAGGCTTCACAGACTGCCAAGCGTCTAATCATATCTAAAGGATGCAATCTAAATCCACCTGCAGTTGGTGGATAAGGAGTGGTTCAACCTGATAATGGCGATTTATTGAGAGCTTGACGAGGTGCTAGCAGGAGGGGACTTTGATCACCACTGGGTGCAAATGGGGCTATATAGATATCATTATCCTAGGAGAATTGGACCAAAAAACTCCTTGAGATTAGATTAAATACACGGGAATCTATCTGCGAACAGATCTGACTAGATACACTTACCAAACTGCACGGTGGGTAAAATTCAAAACCTCCTAATTGATCAGGAGAGGAAATGGGTGCACAAAGCAATCTGGGCCAGACTATCATACTATGGGGAAGTATGAGAATTTTGGCAGGCTAGCGGTGATTACATTACTAAGTGACTTTGCCCCCAAACAGTCAAAGCGCTATATGAACCAGACCCAAGGATGAAGCTGAATAAAATTACCCTACCTTGATTCATCTGCCTGCATGGCCTAAGCATAGTTGTGTACGTAGAGCAGGAAGATGCAAAAGAATGCTGGTTCTGTTACCAGAACAGCCATACAATGGCCAATGCCACCATTGCAAAGGAAAGACCCCTTGAGAGTACAAATATGACCCCGTCAGAGGGATCATAAAGGTCAGGGCTAAAACATCCCTTTGACCAAAAGCCAAAGAATGGATCCTGTGGAACCTAACGGAGGTCATGGACATGAAGCGCCAACAGCAGGAGCTGGACCTTGCCCATAGGGAAGCATGGGAGTGAGAAGCAGCCAAGTGACCTGAAGCAAATGAAAAGCCCTTCATCAACCCAAACCCTGAATCATACAGAATGGACAAAGGAATGAGCCCTAAACTGAAGGCGCCACACCCATCCCAAGTGGGATGGACAACCCACGAGGAAGATGGTGAAGGCAAACCAGAGAAAATCCCTCAAGAATGGATGGGCAGCATAAGACGCCATTAAATCGAAACCTAAGCCTGATAAGTTGAAAGCAAATTTGAAGTCAAGTCAGAAATTGTCAGCAATCAAACCTGAGGAGACCCGCAACTAAACAACTAAATTGACATGATTGGCAGAATTGGCCAATCGGGCTCTGACCAAAAAGACCAGATCTGCCAAAAAATCAAATGAAGGTGTGGGAAACTGATTAATGGATGAGGGGGAATCCGCCTCTCCGCCAGTAGGGACCATGGAGCACCTGGAGCTGGTAATCTAACCATCCCTGTTGTCAATCAATAGGAAGATGGGGGTGGCAACTGAATTCCAGGTGCACAGAATGCCCAGTAATACAATCCCAGTTCCATCAAACTGACCCTGAAGGTTGACCAATACCCCCTGCCCACCCTCACTGACACCAACCACCAACAAGAAAACCTCCACCCACGACTCAATTTACAACCCCAAAAATATTAATATTCATAACTGTGGGTCAGGCAGCTGGAAATGCGGATTGTGACCACAAATGCTCAGGGGATGGCAAGCATATATATGAGAAGGCAAAAGTTACACCATTTTTATAAACAAACAATAATATAGACATAATTTTAATATCAGAAATGCAAGCAGGTTGCCAAAAGGAAATGTGCCAAGATCAATCCGTAATGTGAAGAATCACCTGTGGTCCTGCCTAATAAGCTATCAGGCGATATGGACAGATCATGAGATGATAGTTACACTGAACAAGAGCATAGACCTGGAATTCGGGGAGTAAACTCACACCAGAAGGATCCTGATAGCAACTGCTACATATAGGGGAAACTGACAAGAGCCTTTGAATGGTGGCAGTCTATGCCTTCTGAAGCTCTGCAAAAACTAAATATTTTAAGAATTTTTTATCAGAAGTACCAGCCAACGGGATGATAGGTATGTCAGGAGACCTAAAATGTTGGATAAATGCGAGTTGGGATATTCTCCAACAAGCGGAAGTCCCAACTGGAAGGCTGATGAGATGCTAGAATACCTAGTTAAATTGGGGATGTGCCTCATGATCAACGAGGAGGAGGATGACCTGGACAACCTAACGCAATGGACATATGACTCCGCTGGTAACCCACAGGCTGGTTTGTGCCTGGATTATATACTGGTGTCATCCGACCTCAGGCTACTGACATCCAACAGTGAAGTCAATATAAATGCCAAAAGTGATTACATGTTCATCTGCATGGATATCGATCTGGAAGAACCCCCAAGGCTTCAGGAATGGCAACTGGCACTTGACACGTTGGGAGATGGGGAATAGCATCAAGCAATTGAAGCCAGACTGGACTGACTGGTTGCATATCTGGATTGTCACCTGGAGATAGACCCACTGAAATGATGGCTCTGAATCAAAGAGAAGATGAAGCATGATAGCATGAAGTTTGAAAAAATGACAAACTACAAGCAAACGGCCGCCGTGAAACAGCTGAAAACTGCACTGGAGAGGTTGAAGAGCAATAGGCAGGACAGCGAAGGATTGTGGAGTGAGTACTGAACAACGCACAAAAGGTATCAGGCCTTAATGACAAAACAGGATTTGGAGATATGGGCCAACGCTACTTAAAAATCCAGAGCTTAGTGGGGACAATGACCAAAGAGGGCCTGGCACACCTCAAGAAAATACAAACCAAGGATAGGATACAGGAAGTAGAGACAGTGGAAGAGGAAGTATCAACAGATCAAGAAATGATCAAGCGTGAGATTTAACGCTTTTACAGCGAGCTATTCTGATAATGAGTAACAAGTGAGTTGGCGACGGATGCCCTAATTGACCTGGCCAAGCCAGCTCTCAGGGGCTGTATGCCAGAAGTTGTCACAAACCTATATGCTAAAATTTCAATTGATTAATTTTAGCAAGCACTAAAAGAGTTGACAAGAATGAAGGCACTGAGACCTGAAAACATGTGTGCAGAGGTGTACATAGCATTCTGTGACCGCATCATACTGGAACTAAAAACCCTATTTGTTCACTGTTTGTGAAATGGACAAAAATCCTGGGAGGTATAGAGACCTGAATTGTACTCTTGTACAAAAAGAGACTCCAATGCCAACTATGAAACTGGCACCTGATCGCAATATCCAATGCCAATTATAAGCTGCTGATGCGCAATTATTAAATCAGATGATGGCAACAGTACCACACACGCTCCATAAGGCCCAAAACGGGTTCATCAAGGGCCAGAGTATTTGGGAAAGCCTTGGTGCGCTCCAAAATCTACTCCAAGATGCGTGAGAAACTGAGCAGAGATATATCATGTTCCTCAACATGGAAAAGGCCTATGATCAGGTAGCATGGTCATTCCTACATGAGGCGTTAAAAAAGCAGTTGGCATCCCCAAAACCTTTAGGTCATGGATAACAACATTTTACTTGGGCCTGGTAACCAAGGTGATCTTTGCAAATGGCGTAACTAATGACATATCAGTCACGCAGGGTCTCTGATCTACCGATCTTATGTCACCAATTTTGTCTAATTTTGCAGCTAACATCTTATTTGCAGCGGCAGATTAAGACTCTGGGGCCTAGCCCACCCCAACCAAATGCCGCTAAAAATGTTGGCCTTCTCCAAAAATACGGTGGTAGGTATTAGCTCACCAACTGATCTACAGGGCGCAGAGGATCTACTGGACCTATACAGTTAGCGTCAAACACAAAGATAAACTTTACAAAAACCTCTGTAATGAGGATTGGCGTCCCAAACTTCAGCCAATTGACCAACACTACACCAATCATGAACTCCTAGATGATCCAATACCTTGATATACTCTTTAACAATAAGGGGCCAGCGGTACTGGAAATGGAGCAAGAGGATTATCGAATCTATTGGTCTGAATGGCATGCTGGAAAGGTGCCAGATTATGCCAAAATGAAAAAGTGCTGGCAAACAACGTATTAATCTTCTTGAAATTGTGGTATATCACCCATGTGCTGCCAATGAGCCAAACATAGAAAAAAAATCAGGACAATGCTCCATACCTTCCTATGGTTCAAGGCAAAAGCATCACTGATAGCACTAGAAACCCTGTACAAACTGAAGTCTGAAGAAGGCATGGGCCTTCTGGATTTCAAATCGCTTGCTCAGCAGATATGGGCAAAGTCATTCCTTAGACTGATACAAATGCACATGCGCTGCCCGACCCTAGCTTGGAGCATGAACTGGTATAGAGCTCAGGGCCTTCAGGAGTTGGTCTCACCCAGCTCACTATGTGATTGGATGGCAAGCCACCCACAAATATCCTTTCAAAAAGACACCTCACGTTATTAGTGACTGAGCAATTGGGAAGTGCGCCTAGGTGGCTGGTCATTTGAACTAACAGATTGGGATGCCAAATAAATCCACATGGATGTTGAGGCCCTTAATTCCACAATGATTTCTGCGATGAATTGGGAAAAAGATTGAATTGTCCACAAATATGCCACCAAGTCAATCAATATCAGATACAAAATGACCCAGATTGAATATGGGGATCCGCTACCAAAATTTGGGCACAACCCACCTGCTCAACCATTAATCTTGAATGACTGGGCAACTGAAGGCCACAATACCAATTACCAAATGAAGGAGTTGATATTGGGCCTGAACTCCTGACTTATAAAAAGCCAAGAAACAGTCTGTAGCCTGGAAAATCCTCTACTGCACGTTTAAATCTGGTAAACACAGTAGACTGGATTACCTGAACAAGGAGTGCCCTGTATGCGCCAAACCGGAAGCAGATATTGCTCACTGATATTATGAATGCGCCATGTTCAAAAAATATTGGTCTACAATGCACTACATCCTGTCAGGCAAACTTTCTCTAATAGAAATGCATCTGTCATGGGACCTTTTTTTGTGAAACCATGCAATCATCCCCAATTTTATTTTTTCCTTCATCTACCAATATTTTGTATGGATGATACACTCAGCTCTCGTTGCCAAGAGTTTGGCCAATGAGCGCCCCCATCACAAAAGTTTGGTGTTGAAGACCATTCAGATTATCTCCAATCATCTCTGACAGACCACAACATTCTTGCGCTTAATCCATGGGTGCAACAAAGCTGCACTTTTAGCTTTTTCTGCCAGATTGCTCATTGTATGTAATGAAGCAATGAAACGATTAAAGATTAAATGGCCTGTAAGCCTGCCAATGCTAGAACCATGGCTAGCAATGGCAACCACCAATCAACAATGGTGGGGGTGCTAGGTCCCTAGCGGCCCAGATTCCCAGTCCTTTATCTTCAGCCAAATCACCTGTGTTCCACCCTCCCTTCTTACTTTCCTTTTAATTTTGAAATAAAGTATGGAGTTTTTAAAAAAGTTAGACTTGCAGGGTAATTCCTCTTCCACTACAGTGCAGATTTTGTTCAACACATGTTTAAAACCTGTAATGGCTATAGAAAACTCTCGGTGTGGTATATTTGTCCCAAGGTCAACCCACCTCAATTACTTTTTCAGGTTGTATAATAGCTTATAAAATTTCTTAATAGGTATTTTAGATTTCTATACTTAACTTTTTTTATAATTATAACTTAATCACCTTTGATTAAATTCTAAATATACAAAATTTATAATCATCTTACTAGAATAACAATATGGATTATAGATCTGCACTATAATTCTGGTCTGTTTAGTTATAAATTCTCTTTTAGAAACTTTTTAATATATATAGTTTCTGTTTATTTTTTTTCAAAATAGCGTTTTTTTTTCAGATAAATATGCATAAAGGTACTAGCAGTATACTTTAATTTATTTGATGGAACAAAAGTATTTACCAGACCACTTTCTAAGTAAACACTCAAGATAGACTTATATAATATGTGTTGAAACAAAATCTTCTATGAGTTTTAGAGAGGTTTGTCCTTCAATATAGCTCAACAATACTCTCCTCTTATTTCAACAGCATTTTCACTTTCCCACTGATGAGGTTCAGTACTGGAACTTCCTTTAGGCAATAACTTATGCTCTTTTACCCTAAGAATTATACTATATCCTAAATATAGGTAAGGAGATAAAAAGTGCCTATCAAGTGAAAGGTTGTTACTATTTAAGTACCAGGAATAATCAAGATTATGATGAAGTATAAGAGCACTTCATGTATGAGGCTAGAAATAAATTATAGAATGTATGAAAGATGGTACAGTTCCAGTTTGAGTTGGAATATAATATTATTCATTATACCAAGCTGGATTAGGTTCCTTATTGATAATTCTTGCATTATCCAAAAATTGCGTTTGCTCACATACCAGTCAAGAAGTTTTCAATTTTTGTTTCAGAAAACTAAAAATTTAATATATATATATAAATGATGTAGGGTTAACAACAGGGTGAGTTAGATTTGCAATAAGGCCTCATCATATATTATATGTTGATACTCTAGATGGCGCATACCATTTCTTATCCTTTTGTAAAGCATTATAGAGGCTTTCTATTCCAAAAGTTTTTTTTTTAAAATTGGCATTATTATTGAGAAATGCTTGGTGCTTAGCAACTTAAGACTAATGATGATGTTGGACCTTAAGCCTGATAATACACTAATTAATTACTTTATGATATATTAAATTAGGATCAATTCAAATAATAGTAAAGTTAAAAACCACAGGTTGGGGCTTTAATTCCAATAAGACAAAGACCAACAATGTCCAAAAGCTTCTTACTTATATTTAAAACCTTAGAGTGGTTAGCCTGGCAGGGTAATTTCTGCTTCCATTTTTAGTGCAGGTTTTGTTCAACACATGTTTAAAACCTGTATTAGAAAAGAAATCTCAGTGTGGTATATTTATCCTAAGGTCAACCCCCTCAATTAATTTTATAGTGAAAACCTTATTACATATAAATATATAGTTATGTCTATTATATAATACCATATCTATTATATGAATGTATTATATATGCAGATAATATGGTGTTGGGATTTTTGCCCATATTCTCAGCTAACTATATTAATAGGGATCACTAGGGGATAATTCCCCAATGCGAGGTGAATTGGATATTGGTTGAACCTGATTTCATGATAACTATGTTTGGGGGATTTTAGGGTATTCACCTGGTTGGATCCATTAGGGATCAATCTGGATGAATGCTTAAGATCTCATCGAGCATAGTTGCCAACAAAATAAGGAACATCTGAAAGTTGATTTACTATCAGGTGTACTGATTGGGATCAGTTGGGTTTCATCACCAACCAATTGGAAATTTAAGGAGTAAGTTGCAAGGCAATTGATGCTGCCTGCAACTTGTGAATCGATTAGTTGATTCATGACCTGACTTAATGGGTAGCAAATCCCATTATCTAAGCAGGTCGCTTGTCAAATATGGTTGGTTTTTTTGGATTGGGAGGAAAACGTTAAAGACACGTTTCTGACTCTTTCCATTTTAGGTCTTGGGGATGTCCAATGACAGAATCCTAGCCAGGATGGGGAATACCACTGCTGCTTAGATAAGGATGGGTGTTTTAATGAAAATGGCTGCCATTTTTTCGATGAGGCTCCAAATGAGGGTTTGGATGCTAAATTCCTCAGTACAAATTCCCTAAAGAATTTACTAATAAAAACACACTATACACACACTACTACCCAAAGTTAGGAAGAGATACATATTGGCTTGACTATCTATTTAGGTGTCACTCATCATGGGGTTGATACAGGTGATAAGAAATTAATTGGCCAGGTGGACCAGGATCCTTGTATGGCAGGAAGCCAAAACACTACTGTACACTACTTTACAGTATACTTTTAATAAGAATTTATTTCAAGTTCTATTCTTTTTAAAGGATATTATTGTTGTGTTCAATAGTTGATAGACTCTTTAAGATAAAGAGTAAGGATCTGAGAGGTGATCCAGGGAAGAAGCTAAAATTGAATTGGGGATTGCTGCTGACAGTGTGTCAAATAAGAGAAACTGTAATCAGGGGTCCAAGCATAGATTGAGTTAGGTGGTATGAGGGAACAAATCCCTATTCATGACATCATAAGTATTTTGAGAGGAAATACTGGCTGAGCATTAAATCAAAATTCTAATACTTCCATTCAACTATGGATAATAGTCACCATACTAGTATCAACAATTATATCAACTACTATTTTAAAATGTGGAGAATTGCGCAAAACACAAATCTGTGCAATTAATATGTTTATAGGGGTTAATAACCAAAAATAATCAGAAAACCAATAAATTTTTACAAAGTGGTGCTCACTACAGGGGCGTAGTTGAGTAGAAGAGATTATAACGTGATATCTTTTGAAGATGTTTCTAATTTCAGCAATAAGTTACTAAGGAAGGTAACATTAATGAAGTCAGAACGTGAAGTGGATAACGTTCATTTGAGTTCACCCAGATCAGAAGTGGAGCTCCTAGTGAAGTGAATTGAGGATACTCAAGAGATCAGAAAAGGACTTGCAGCCTAGATATGGAACTGTCTAGTGATGCAAGAAAACCTGTTCCACCAAACATCTACCTGAAATGAAGAGGACAGCAGGGCCAACTAAGGTTGAAATTGGGTCCTCTTGAAATAGTCCTGAGGAGTGAGGGGTTAGATGAGACATTGGTTGATATTGAAACGAGAAGTAATTAGTTAGGAGTATTGGATTGCCATACCAATGAAGATTATGAGGTCAAAACAGGAATTGATTGATTCAAGATAGTGGAGAAAATCGTTTGACTCTATAACATATAATCATTGATCAGAAATTGCTGGAGACGAGTTCATCAATTCAAGATAAAATTGGATGAAGCTAACGAGGTTAGATCAATCTGTGTTATTAAGAATCATTTCCAGATCCATAAGTGAAATTACTTCCAACGTTTTGGATGGCAACGAATGCCAAAAATCATTTTTAGGAGAAAAAATGATTTGAGCAGTCAAACGGAACTGCTGACTAATGAGATACGAAGATTCAAGCATCAGTTGCCAAAATATGGGATGCAATTAGGACCTGTTGGACGAATTAACAGTCGATATTGAAGGACTGTTGAATGAAAACATTTACAAGTATTGCCAAAGTTGTCAAGTGTTGTCTATACATGAAGAAACAGCGCAGCTGGTCATATAGTGAAGAAGGTCAATACTGGGAGGTAGGAAATGTTAGGCCTAAGAGAAAATAGTTGAAATCTTCCTGAGAGGACCTCTGAACCATTAAATGGTTATGTCATAGATTTTGGGCAAGTCCTAAAAAGGACAATTGAACCAAATAGATGGTTAAAACTTAAAAAGGATACTATTTTGAACCATGATAACTGGTAGGTCAGAGTTACATAGGAGCCAGTTTGGATGAAGGGGAAAAGAAGGACCTCTGAACCTTTTTGTAGGTTAGAAGTCCCATTGCAAAAGAATAATACAAAAAATATATAGAAGATATATAA
Source organism: Massospora cicadina (assembly GCA_022478985.1). NCBI lineage: Eukaryota > Fungi > Entomophthoromycota > Entomophthoromycetes > Entomophthorales > Entomophthoraceae > Massospora > Massospora cicadina. The sequence continues at coordinate 45,849 of JAKSZP010005601.1, forward strand.
TAAAATATTAATTTTTATGGTCCATGATTTTCAGACCTATGATGAGATGTGATTGCCAGCATGGGTTGCTGAGGGTATCAATCTACCAGAAATCAAAGTCATAGAACAAATGGCTGGGCAAAAAGCGTCCAAGATATCCAAGTGTTCCTTGGAATGGTCAGATATTATAGAAGCTTTATTCAGGATTTAGCCAGAATTGCCAGGCCCTTATTCCATCTGTTGAAGGATCCAAAGAAAGGATTTGTATGGAATGAAGAAGCACAGAAATCCTTTAATCAGTTATGCCAGTACTTGATAGATTACCCAATTTTGAAACATCTGAATTTCAATTGAGAATTTATTATACAAACTGATGCTTCATTAACAGCGATCAGCGCCACATTGGGCCAAGTAGATGAGCTTGGGGATGAACATCTGGTGGTGTATGTGAGCCAGACAATCCCAGCCGCTGAGAGAAACTACACTGTAACTTAGCGTGAATGGCTTGCAGTCATTTAATTCTGTAAACAGTTTTGGGTGTACATCCATAGAACGCACTTTAAAGTGGTGATGGTCCACTCCTCATTGCATTGGCTTCACAATTTATGAGAACCAGAAGGATGACTGGCTTGATGGGCATTGAAGTTACAGGCTAACAATTATGAGATTGTCCACTGAGTGGGGCTTCTCATCAGAATGCAGATGGCTTATCGTAGTTACTAATGGTCCAGATGGTATACCCTCAGGTGGATGAGTTATTCCAGAGAATGGTCAACGGAGAAATTGGAAATGAGCCCCAAGAAATACAAGGTGAACTTTAGAAAATGGAAAACACCAAGACCATGGATGGACAAGTTTTTAAGATGAAAAATGGTAAGCAGTTACTATTCCCAAAGCCATTGGAAAGAGCAGCTATCATTCAAGCTGCTCATAAGGTTGTCAGGCATGGAATCCTGAGAAAAACAACTGACCATATTTGCCAGTACTACTGGGGGTCAATCAACTATGATGTCACAGAAAATCTGGCTTGCTATGTGGAGTGACAGTTGCACAGGCCACATAAGAATAAAACTGGATACCAACTGGTCCTCCCTGGATTTGCTTGGCATACAGTGTCCATTGATGTGATGGGATCGCTGATGATGAGCACAGGGGGAGTCAAGTACATAATAGTTGCTATTTATCATCTGACAAGATGGGTTGAGACAAAGGCCCTGGCAAGAGAAGACGTTATTGGCACCTCAAAGTTCATACTGGATCAAGTAGTATATTGACATAGATGCCCGCAGGTCCTGCTTAGCAATAATGGGACAAACTTCACATCTCATGTGATCCTGCGACTGAATGAGGTAATGGGAATCAGAGGAGTAATGTCTGTACCCTACCAGCTGGAGATGAACAGACTGGTAGAACGAGTGAAGGAACCCTGGCCACAATTCTGAGGAAGCTGGTCTCAGGAATAACTCTACATGGGAAATGAACCTGAGTTTGGTGATGTTCTCCTACAATATCAGCTATCATATAGTGATGGGAAAATGCCGTTTGAATTTCTATATGGGAGGAAGGCCGCGTTGCCACCGATTTAATGTTTGGTGAGGGAACTAACATCAGGGGATGAGTGCTGAGCAGTACCTGAACCGATTGATAAAATTCCTGATTGAAATGCAATCACAAGAATTTGATACTACTTTGAAGAAAAGGATATAAGCAAAAACAATGGATGATTAGAACCAACTGGCCTTATCAGAATACTGAATAGGTGAAAGAGTTGCCTATTGCGATATGCATGGTTTTGGGAGAAGAAACAAGTTGGATTCATTTTGGTCAGGTCTGTTCAAGATAATCGCCAAGATGGCGACAGACACCTACTCTATCAGGAACCTCTTAGATGGAAGGATAGTAAATTGAGTCCATGCTAAGTATTTGAAGTGATGGATCAATGAAAAAAAACAAAAGAGTTCCCAAAGGACTACTGAACCATTAAGTTGGTTATGTCCTAATGATTTAGTTAAGCCAAAAAAGGACCACTGAACCAATCTAGATGGTTAAGTCTTAAAAAGTAAGACCTCTGAACCATAGAAAACTGGTAGGTCTAAGTATAGCTAGGATCTAGTTTGGTGGAATAAAATAAAAAGATGGACCGCTGAACCAAAACAGTGTCAAGTCCCATGGAAAAAAAAATTAAATTGATAAAATTTTGGGAAAAAGGTTTACAAAAAAATGCATAGAAAAAGCTATATATTTTTATAGTTTTTATTTTTTTACTCTTGAATTTGATATGATTCCACCTATGTCACCTCTTGGGGGAGGGAGGATGGATCGCAGTAGGAGTAAATACCCCATCAAAATCCATGTGAGATCAGATGCTAGCAAGGGCTAGACCTATATGAAACCAAGTTTTTTTAGTGGACGCAGATCCCTGTGAGAAAGAGACTAGGGGAAGGAAAATTGAAATGTTGGAAGAAGCTAAACATGATATCCTGGAGCGGAGAGGGAAGCAACAGTACAAGAAGAGGAAGTTGGTGAATAACCCCAAGTAATCCCAATATGGCACCAGAGCCAGAAGATTGGTCTTGAGTGCTTGCTGACAGGCTTCGTCAAGAACACCAGACATATGGACTGGCAACGAGCAAGGGATACTAGATGTGGGTTGATGAATTATGCCCTTATTAAAGCCATCAGCGGAAGATACTGATGGGATACGCCAGAAATGAGATGGCTGTGCAAGGAGCGAATGTCATCATGCAAGCAACAACTACAAGCTTCTTGAAAGCTGAAGCAGAATAGCGATGGAAACCAGGAGAGGCTGGAAGCTTCATGGCCCAACTTCAAAAAACTTGGCTGGCAAAGCAAAGAGCATAGGTTGCGATATCCTGATCTAGGATGTTTTCAAGATAAGAAGAATTCAGAGCTATGGACAAAGCCTCAATGACTTAGGTTTTTAATTCTTCTTAGGGGAGTTCGAAATGTATGATGTTGCCAATGGTGAGCTTGGTGGTCAAGACAGCTGGCTTGTAATATAGACTGAGTCAGAAGAGGAACTCTGGAAGCATGTACAATCCAGTAAGGAAAAACAATTGAGAGTGAAGGGCATTGCTTCAGGAGGTTTGACAATGATGTTAAGAGTATCTGTGAAAGGAGCCAAGTCCAGGAGAGTCTCAAAATCTAACTCTGTCGTCAATGACAGAGGAAGGATTGGTCACAAGTCATTTAAGACAATCGCTAACCTGGTTTCAGTGGGGTTTAGTACCGTTTCTGGTAATTCCATGGAAGGACTAGCTACTGGTACTTGACTAGGAGTATGAGTTCTGGAAGGGCATAGAAAAGGTTTTATCGCATGGATTGACTCATCTACTGGAAGAGCTGAAGGTCTTGATCAGATAAACTATTGAGCAGCTGTTGATACCACAACTCAGAATTTGACATATGACTGGATGAGAGGGGGATGTCAGACTTATATGATAGTCGATGTTATGCACTTAGAAATCAATTAAGCTCTAATTTAGGTGAAATAATATCAAAATTAATGGGATAACTTCTCCAGAGAAGAAGTAATAATGATATGAGCCATGAGATACTGTAGAGAAAATAACAAGGGTGAGATATAAATGAGCATTCTTAATTGGGCCACAAAAACATCAATGGCAAGAATCTCCTGTCAAGGATGAGGAGAAAATCAGGAAATTTGGGATGTTGGACCAAGAATCCTGAATATGACAGTGGGTCATATGCCCTGATGGGTGAAAACCAAGTTACAGGATTAATATCATCATGAGTAGATTGATCAGCCCAGCATGACAGAAGGTCATGGGGACTGCACTTTGAGTAGGCGGTAGTGAGGAGGAAGAGGAAGAGAGACGCATGCTGAAGGTCATCCTGAGCAGCGTTGAGTATTGATGATCATACTCAACTTGAACAAATGAAGTTTTGACCAAGTGTCCAAAGCAGTGTTCTCCTGCCTCGATCCTTTTCTAGCTGGAAATTTAGGCAAAAGAGGGGATGTGTTGGGATTTTTGCCCATATTCCCACTGACTATATTACCAGGGATCACTAGGGGATATTTTCCTAATGTGAAGTAAATTGGAAATCAGTGGACCCTAATTTTGGAGTAACTATGTTCAGAGGATTTTGGGATATTCGCTTGGTTGTATCCATTGAGGATTAATCTGGATGAATGCTTAAGATCTCATCGGGCATAGTGCCAGCAAAATAAGGAACATCTGATAGTTGATTTACTATCAGGTGTACTGATTGGTATCAGTTGGGCTTCATCAACCAATTGGAAATTTAAGGAGTAAGTTGCAAGGGAATTGATGCCGCCTGCAACTTGTGAATCGATCAATTGGTTCATGACCTGCCTTAATGGGTAGCAAATACCATTACCTAAGCAGGTCGCTTGTCAAATATGGTTGGTTTTCTTGGATTGAGAGGTAAACGTTAGAGACACGTTTCTGACTCTTTCCATTTCTAGGTCTTGAGGATGTCCAATGACAGAATCCTAGCCAGGATGGGGAATACCACTGCTGCTTAGATAAGGATGGGTGTTTTTAATGGAATTGGCTGCCATTTTTTGATGAGGTTCCAACTGAGGGTTTGGATGCTAAATTCCTCAGTATAAATTCCCTAAAGAATTCACTAATAAAAACACACTATACACACACTACTACACAAAGTTAGGAAGTGATACAGATCGGCATGACTCTCAATTTAGGTGTCACTCATCAAGGGGTTGAAACAGTTAATAAGTATTATTTGGCCAGGTGGACCAAGATCCACTTATGGCAGGAAGCCAAAACACTATTGCACATTACTTTACAGTATACTTTAATCATAATCCATTATGAGTTCTATTTTTCTAAAGGACAATATTGTTGTGTGCAATAATTGGGAGACTCTTTAAGATAAAGAGTATGGATCTGAGAGGTGATCCAGAGAAGAATCCAAATGAATTGGGGATTGCTGCTGAAAGTGTTTCAAACAAGAGAAACTGTAAGCAGGGATCTGAGTGTAGATTGAGTTAGGTTTAAGGGAACAAATCCCTATTCAGGACATCATAAGTATTTTGAGAGGAAATACTGGCTGAGAATTAAACCAAAATCTAATACTTTCATCCAACTATGGATAATAATCGCCATACTACTATCAATGATGATATCAACTACTATCATACAATGCGGAAAATTACACAAAACCCAAACCTGTTCAAGTAATATATTTATAGGGCTTACTAACTAAGAATAATCAGAAAACCTATAAATTTTTACATATGATATTCATTTTTTAGCACTAGGTAGTATCATAATATGGTATAGATCTTAAAATAGAATCACTGAATAAGGTGCTTATACTATATTGTTTTTGCATAAAATCTAACAAGTAACTGTATCACTTTAATAATTCTTTAATGTGCTATATTTTTTAAATTTTGAATATTATAATTATTAACAAATTTATTTAGAAGGCTAATAATATACCAATCCTATGCACATTTTTATTGCATATATTAAGTTAAGGTAGTCATTATATATCTGAGTCATATCATACACTAAAAGTAATTGTTGCAGGTGATAGTTTAGTAAGATATCTAAGAATTTTTATTAATATATATCATTAATATAGTGATTATGTTTTCTGGAATATATTATAATTTGTTAATAATTGCAATACTAATAGTAAAAAACAATGATTTGTGATAGATTAGTAATTTAGTCTTTAGTTCTTGTTTGAGCATTATGTTTTCCTAGATGTTTAGTATTATATTTGCAAGATTCTTTCAAGACTTGCAAATATAATGATAGATGGGACAAAGTAGATATTATACAAAAGCAAAGCTTCAGATATTTGCATTATATGAAATGGTATCAATAGATGGTATTATTAAGGAATGGCGCTATTAGGTTTGTGAGATAGATTAGTAATATATATGCTAATGTGAAGTAGACATGTCAATAAAAATAAACGTATAAAATTTTGGTTAATAAGCAATAAAGTAGCTAATAAAAAGTTTTTTTGTAGTCTTAGAAAAACTTATGTGACTTAGATGTAACTGAGTATCTATCAATATATCAGAAGTCTTAGTATAAGGTGATTATTATGATTTTTTGATTATAGCAAATCTGTGTCAGGTTCATGATAGATATTATATACCTCTAATTTATAAGCTGGATTACCAGAAAAGCTAAGACGTGATTAAAGTTTAAAATCTGTCATACTAAATAATAGATTACGTTTATAATCATGACTCTGGCTTATGTAAATTTGTTATGTTTAAACTTGCATATAAAATTAGCACCACAATGGTGGTTAGCATCTTACTGAGATTTTTTCTTACAAATCGCACTTTTAAAATTTAAAAGTGATTAGTACAAGCCCAGAGAATATCCACCTGCCTGTGAGGTATTGCACCCATATAGAAGTACACCATGGCCATAACTTTTAACGTAATTAGGTCTTTCCATCTGTCTGTGCAAAGCACAAAGAAATGGATGGCTGCTTGCGCTGAATACGACTTTAATTATGAAGTACACCAAGATGGATTCACCATATAGATGACTTCATCCAATAAAGGTCCCAATATCAAATTAGCTACACGAACAACCAAAAAATGATCAAACTTTACCAAAAACCATGAAAACACAGTGACAACCATGGCAAATGCAACTGACTCCCCAGGATCAGTTTCCACCAAAAAAACCATATGATTGATGCCACCTTTGGGGAACAAAAAGCAATGCTGAGAACAGCGGCGTCAGGGATATTTCCCACCAAACCTTAATTAGGTAAGAGGATTGGGGCCTTGCAGGGGGAAAATTATTGAAAAAAACAAAAAAAAACTGACAAAGTTTTGGTTAGATTGGATACTGAATCTGATTTTACTAGTGAAAGCCAAGGGCCCAGTTCATCTGGGCAACAACAAAAATATTTGAAACTGAGATGGAGAAAATATCTGATGACGCTCAAAACAATCATCCAAAAAAATGTTAGAGACCAGTTCTGACAATGACCAGTCAGGGGGAGAACAGTCCCCAACCATGATCAAACAGACAAACTGAGCAAACTATTTGGCATAATCATTGAAGAACCATTTGGTGCAATCCCCAACAAATCTGAGTTGACAGCGGGGGCAAAATCAGCCCAGAATTGACTGGAAAATCTGAGTGAACTGTCAGGGATGATCCCTGTTGGTTATGAAGGAGAAACTGGGCACCATATCCAAAGGATCAGACACCCACAAAAGTTCATCAAAAAAGTAAAAATACTACTAGAAGGGGCCAAAACCCCAACAGAGGTCAAGTCAGTGACCAGAGCCCTGGTGAAGTACACCTCATCCAGAAGGACATGTTAGCCCATTGCTGAGTGTCTCTGCACAAAATCAAGCAATGGGAGGCCCTACATTTCCTATACTCAACGGTGACACAATGGATCTTCAAAAATATTACGCTGAACATTGTGGCCATTTTGCGTGAACTCAAGTTTTCTGCTGGGGCAGTTAAAATATGGATAAACTCCCAAAGATTGCTTGAGATGATGATGCTCTTCAAGGCGCCATGGATCCAACCTGAAGACGCCCTTGAATGGATGAAACTCTCCCTGGAGCATAAAGTGGTCAAAGCCACAGTTTGAGAAGATTTAAAGCCAGTGGAAGCAAAGGCTTGGATGGAAGCCAGTAGTGACCTACTTAATTTGATGGAATACAATAAGACTGAAATATTAGTGAGTTTCTCCCAAGACATTGGGGCTCAGGAATCACTCCAACAGAATTATCTGATTATGTGAAACGTTTCTTAAATGTTTTGACTACCCTCAAATGGGCCCAAAATATCATTCCAGTTGACATCGCGCTGGAATGGTATAATACTACATTCTCCCCAGAGATGGCATTGTCATGGATTGCAGCTGGGTTCAAGGCCACTGAGGCCCTACACTTGTCATACACCCAAATCCCACCAGGCACTGCATCCAACCTGATGAAGCGGGCTAGACGAAGGAGAAGGCAGTGGAGTGGGGACCCTTCTGGGATTGGTCGCTGGAAGAGGCAATTGACTAGTCTGCCAACAGATTCACCCCATTGGAAATGAAATACTGGTTCCACATGGGAGCCAGTATTGACCAAGTTTATGAATGGGCAGATCTGGGAGTCATGAAACCCATCCACAAAACCCTCCTAGGCTGACCTTTCCCCATCAAGAAATGGAAACTCTGGCATGATGTCACCACACTAGCTTAATCTGAAGACTGGGATGCAGCAGGGTTCACCCCAGAGTCAGCCCAACCGTGGATGGAGCATGAGATTTCACCACAGGTAGCATCAGCGATGAAAGGGGTCACGACCCCAGACCTGGGCCAAGAATGGCTCAAAGTGGGGATCTGAATTGAAACCATCTGGGATTGGAAGCAATCCTTCCCAAAACTGACAGTAGCTGCCCCATACCTCACCAAAGGTTTCTCCCCTTCCAAAGCCTTTCAGTGGTGCAAGGCAGGAGTTCCAGCTGCCATGGCACAAATTTTCACAGATGGCAGGTGGAACAGCGTTACAGTAAAGGACTAGTGCTAGCATAGTTCGATTATGCTGGAGGCCCTCCAGAGATACCTTCATCCAACGTGCAGTCCAGAATCCGCCCTCAAGTGGTAATGATTGGGATTTTCACTGAAGGGTACCCTTAAGTGGCAAAACCTTGAGATCAGTGTGCGAATGGCTAGGAACATTAATTGTCACAGTATCAGCATACACCAGATAGAAGCGTTCCTCAATCATGGATTTAGCCTCAATTAGTCAGTAAGCTGGATAATGAAGGGGGAAACTCATGCTGAAGTACCTAAGCCTAGCACAGTATCAATGTTGTACAGTGCAGTGGCAGCCCATATTGACTTCTCACATTAAATGGGGCTGGAAGTCATATCAATTACATACACTAGCTAATCAGCGGAGGCTTCACAGACCGCCAAGATCTAGTAATATCTAAAGGATGCAATCCAAATCCACCTACAGCTGGTGGAGTAGGAGGAGTGGTCCAACCTGATAATGGCGATTTATCAGGAGCTCGACAGGGTACTAGCAGGAGGGGGCTTCAACCACCACTAAATACCAAAATGGGGCTATATTAATATCACAATCCCAAGTAAATTGAACCATAAAAAACTCCTCAAGATCAGAATCAAGTATAAGGGAGTATATCTGTGAATGGAACTGACTAGATACGCTAGCCAAACTGCATGCTGGGTGAAATTCTAAAACCTCCCAACCAATCATGAGAGAGAATGGGTGCACAAAGCACTCTGGACTGGACTATTGTACTATGGGGAAGTATGAGAATTTTGGCAAGCTGGAAGTGTTTACATCACAAAGTGCCTTCACCACCAAACAGTCAAAGTGCTATATAAACTGGACCAATGGATGAAGTCAGATAAAATCGCCTTACCTCAATTCATCCACCTGCCTGACCTAAGCAGAGTTGTGTATGTTGATCAAAAAGATGCAAAGCAAGTATGCCAATTCTGTTACTAGACTGGCCATACAATGGCTCAATGCCATCGTCGCAAGTGAAAGACCCCTCAAGAGTATTAATATGACCCTGTCGGAGGGATCACAAAGGTCAGGGCCAAAACATCCCTTTAACCAAAAGCCAAATAATGGATCCTGAGGAACCTAACGGAGGTCATGGACATGAAACGCCAACAGCAGGAGCTGGACCTTGCCCATAGGGAAGCATAGGAGCAAGAAGCGGCTAAGCGATCTGAAGCAAATGACGAGCCCTTCATCAACCCCAAACCCTGAATTGTACAAAATGGATGAAGGAATGAGCCCTGAACTGATGGCGCCACTCCCATCCCAAACATAATGGATGATCCACAAGGAAGAATGATGGAAGAAGGCAAGCCCAAAAAATCTCTAAGAAAAGATAGGCAGCACAAGATGCCAACAAATCGAAATATAAGCCCAACAAGTCAAAAGTGATTATGAAGTCAACTCGGAAATCATAAGCAAACAAACTCAAGGAGATTAGCAATCAAACAACCAAATTGATGTAATTGGAAAAGTTGGCCAATCGGAATCTGACTAAAAAGTCCAGATCCACCAAAAAATCGAATGAAGAGGTGGGAATCTGGTCAATGTATGAGGGGATCTGCTGCACCGCCAGTAGGGACAATAGAGCACCCAGAGCTGTTAACTAAACCATTTCTGTTGTCCATTGATAGGGAGATGGGGATGGCGACTGAATTCCCAGAGCACAGAATGCCCAGTAATACAATCCCAGATCCGTCCAACTGACCCCAAAGGCCAACCAATACCCCCCATCCACCCTCAGCAACACCGACCATTGACAAGCAAACTATTGTCCACAACTCTATTCACAATCCTAAAATTAACCCTAATACCATGTTTTGGGCAGCTGAAATTGAGGATTGCGACCTAAATGCTTGGGGGATGGTGAGCATACAAATGAGAAGGCGGAAGTTAAACCATTTCAAAACAAACAATGATATAAACATAATTTTAATATCAGAAATGCAAGCAGGTTGCCAAAAGGAAATGGTGCCATGCTCAATCTATGATGCAAAGAATCACCCGTGGTCCCACTAAATAGGCTTTCAGTGCTCTGGAAAGATTATGTGGTGCTCATTGCATTGAACAAGAACATAGACCTGGAATTTGGGGAGGAAACTCACACTGGAAGGATCCTTGTAGCAACTGCTACAAATAGGGAAACTGGCAAGAGCCTTTGAGTAGTGGCAGTCTATGCTCCACTGAAGCCCTGCAAAAACCAAGTATATTTTGGGAATTTTTATTGGAAGTACCAGCGAAGTGATGACGGTTATAGCAGGAGACCTAAACTATTGGATAAATGTGAGTTGGGATAAGTTCTCAAAAAGTGAAAGTCCCAACTAAAAGGCCAATGAGATGCTAGAATACCTAGTCAAATCAGGGATGTGCCTCACAATTGATGAGGAGGATGGCAACCTGGCCAACCTAATGCAATGGACATATGACTCCGCTGAAAGCCCACAGGCTGGTTCACGCCTAAATTATATACTGGTGTCATCTGACCCCAGGCTGCTGACATCCAACAGTGAAGTAAATATAGATGCCAAAAGTGACCACATGATTCTCCATGTGGATATAGATCTGGAAGAGCTCCTGAGGAACTGCAAATGGCAACAGGCACCTGACACGTTGGGAGATGGGGAATAGCATCAAGCAATTGAAGCCAGACTGGACTGACTGGTTGCATATCTGGATTGTCACCTGGAGATAGACCCACTGAAATGATGGCTCTGAATCAAAGAGAAGATGAAGCATGATAGCATGAAGTTTGAAAAAATGACAAACTACAAGCAAACGGCCGCCGTAAAACAGCTGAAAACTGCACTGGAGAGGTTGAAGAGCAATAGGCAGGACAGCGAAGGATTGTGGAGTGAGTACTGAACAACGCACAAAAGGTATTGGGCCTTATTGGTGAAACAGGATTTGGAGAGATGGACCAACTCTGCTTACTGATATCAGAGCTTACTGGGGACAATGACCAAAGAGGGCCTGGCACACCTCAAGAAAATCCAAACCAAGGATAGGATACAGGAATTAGAATAGTGGAAGAGGAAGTATAAACAGATTTAGAAATGATCAAGCGTGAGATTTAACGCTTCTACTACGATTTATTCCACTAACAAGTAATGAGCAAATTGGCGACAGATGCCCTAATTGACCTGGCCAAGCCAGAAATTGGGGGCTGTATGCCAGAAGATGTCACTAACCTATCTGCCAAAATTTTGATTGATGATATAAGTGGGCACTAAAAGAGTCGCTGAGATTGAAGGCACCAGGCATAACAACATGTTTGCGGAGGTGCACATAGCAATCTGTGACTGCATCATGCCAGAACTAAAATCTTTATTTAATCATTGTTTGTGAAATGGAAAGAAAATCCTAGGAGGTTAGGAGACCCAAATTGTACTCTTGTACAAAAAGGGACTCCAATGCCAACTATGGAACTGGAACCTGATCGCACTATCCATCACCTATTATAAGCTACTAATGCACATGTTATCAAATCAGCTGATGGCAACGGCACTTTGCATGCTCCATAAAGCCCAAAACGGGTTAAGTAAGGTCCAGAGTATTTTGGACAGCTTTGGTGCAGTCCAAAATGTACTTCAAGATGCGCGGGGAACTGAGAAGGGATATCTCATGTTCCTTAACATGGAAAAGGCCTATGATCAGATAGCGTGGTCATTCCTACACAAGGCGTTGAAAGCGGTCGGCATCCCCAAAACCTTTAGGTCATGGATAACAACACTGTACTCAGGCCTAGTAACCAAGGTGATCATCGAAGATGGCATAACCAATGACATTCCAGTCATGCAGGGTCTCCAATAAGGCAATCCTATAACACCAATTTTGTTCAATTTTGCAGCTAATATCTTATTGGCGTCGGGGGATGTGAGACTCCAAGGCCTAGTCCACCCCAACCAAATGCTGCTAAAAGTGCTGGCCTTCACTGATGACATGGTAGTATGTATTAACTCACTGACCAACCTACAGGGCATTAAGGAGCTACTGGACCTATACCAGTTAGCATTGAATGTAAAGATTAACTTGGAAAAACTTTCATAATGAGGATTAGCATCCCAAACTTCAGCCCACCAACTGACACAATACTAAACATGAACTCCTAGATGATCCGATACCTCAAGATACTCTTTAACAATAATGGGCCAGTGTTACTGGAAATAAAGCAAGAGGTATTATTGAGTCTATCAGTCCAAATGGCATGCTAGAAAAATGCCAGAATATGTCTCAAGGAGAAAGTGCTGGCAATCAACGTCTTACTCTTATTGAAATTGTGGTATATCACCCATGTTCTGCAAATGAGCCCAAACCTAGAAAAAAATCAGGACAATGCTCCAGACCTTCCTATGGTTCAAGGCAAAAGCAGCACTGATAGCACTAGAAACTCTGTCTAAACCGAAGTCTGAAGGAGGAATGGGCCTTCTGGATTTTGAAACCCACGCTCAGCAGATCTGGGCAAAGTCATTCCTTAGACTGATGCAAATGCACATGCGCTGCCTGACCCTAGCTTGGAGATTGAACTGGGCTAGATCTCAGGGCCTTCAGGAGCCAGTCTCACCCAGCTCACTATGCAAATGGATGGCGAGCCAACCATGAATGCCCTCCCAAAAAGGCACCCCACATTATTGGCGACTATGCAATTTGGCGATGCGCCTGGGTGGATGGTCATTCAAACTAGTGGATCAGGATGCTGACCAAATCCACAGGGATGTTGAGGTATGTAATTCTGCAATGATTTCCGCAACAATTTGGGAAGAAAGAAATCAAAATCATACACAAATATGCTGCCAAGTCAACTAAAATCAGCTACAAATTGACCCTGATCAAGTAAGGGGATCCTCTCCTGAAACATGCACTCAACCCACCTGCTTGACCACGAATCTTGAATTACTGGGTAACCAAAAGTCATGACACTAAATACCAAGTGAAGGAGTTAATATTGGGTTTAAAATCCTAACTGGTAACAGCCAAGCAACAGTCAGCAACCTGACAGATCCTTCACCACACATTTAAATCTTGTAAGCACATGGACCAGATTCCCACACAAGGAGTGCCCCATATGCGCTGAACCAGAAGCAGATATTACTCACTGAAATTATGAATGCGCCATGTTCAAAAAATATTGGTCCACAATGCACTACATCCTGTCAGGCAAACTTTCTCTGATAGAAATGCATCTGTCATGGGACCTTTTTTTGCAAAAACCCTGCAATCATCACCAATCCAATTAAGAGACTTTTTATACCATTATTTTGTATGGGTGATACACTCAGCTCTCGTTGCCAAGAGTTTGGCCAATGAGCGCCCCCATCAAAAAGGTTTGGTGTTGAAGAACATTCAAATTATCGCCAATCAGCTCTGATGGATCAAAAATTTTCACGCCTAATCCCCTGGGTGTTACAAAGCCACACGTTTGGCTTTTCCTACCAGATCGCTCATCATTTGCAATGAAGCAACAAATTGATTAAAGATCAAATGGCCTGTAAGCCTGCCAATGCTAGAACCATGGCTAGCAATGGCAATTGCCAATCAGCAATGGTCAGGGGTGCTAGGTCTCTAGTGACCTGAATTACTGGTCCTTTATCCTTGGCTGAATTGCCTGTGTTCCGCCCTTCCTTCTTACTTTCCTTTTAATTTTTTAAATAAAGTATGTAGTTTTTAAAAAAACAAGGGTGGTTAGCCTGACAGGGTAATTCCTGCTTCCACTCTAGCGCAAGTTTTATTAGACATAAGTTCAAAACCTGTACCAGCTATAAAAATATCTCAGTGTTATATTTGTCCCAAGGTCAACCCACCTCAATTACTTTTTTCTTTTTTATAAATTAGCATCACTTTTCTTAGATCCGTATATATACACGTTGTTTGTTCATAAAGATAGATAACCTAATTACCACTAGTATAATATGAAAGTAAAAATTTATTAATTTTATGTTTTTTACTATGAGTTTTTCTTACTATCTTTTAAGCTATATAAACAAGTGAACCATTTTTATTTCACATGGCCATAATGAAATGTGTCTAGTTATTTTCCTAAATGCTCACATGTGCCAGCTTGCAGAGTATAAATTATATGTTGATAATACAGATTTCTACTTCGCCCACCTTTTTTCACAGACTATAAATAAAACTCAGCTCTTTTAGGTATGAGAATTTCTATAGCTGTACTTCCTTCATAATTTCGCCAAGTTATTATCACATATGTTATAAGTTTAAATAAGCATATTTATACTGGCATATAGTTCTAGTTCTTAACCCTAGACAATAAGCTAAGTTAATATTGAATTAACTCAAAATCTGTAGTATTATAAATAGAATATAGTATTTTAGAAATTATCAGAATTACATACTTCTGCAACCTTATAAATATTGCTATAGATTAACAGAACATACAATGGAAACAGTAAGGATGCTCAGATGTTTGTAGCTATATATCTGACGAAAATAGTTTGATTTTTATCAATTTCATTTACAATAACTTTGTTATTTATATATCTTCTTTAATAGAATATGATGGTCGTTGCATGTTATAACATAAATGGCTATATAATAGTACGCAATTTGATATTAACATGCATATTAACAGAAATTTATATGACTACATTATCCAGATTAACATAGATTGAGATTTTTCTAAAAAGCTATACTATTTTAATTGCCTCAAATTTTATCAAGCTTATTATTTTTAAACTATAATATTGTTTAAAACCTAAAACTTACAATATGTTGATTAGAAATAGATACCAATGGGACCATCTAGTACTAAAAAAAAAAAAAAGAAATAGATACCAATTTAAGCATTAGTTCTAATTACATGGGTTTTATTACACTGTTGTTTAGTAATTGTTTTTATTTGGGGAAAGTTACCAATGTTTATATTTTATATGTTGGCTTGTGAAATGAGCTTTTAAATGTGTGAATCAGTTAATGTAACTTGTAATACAAATACCTAATATCCTAGTAATTTAGCATGCTATTTTATAAATATTTAGCTAGAGCTAGATAAGCGTTGGAACATGCTTTTTCTCAAAGTTGGTTTAATATATTTATGAACCATTAATACTTTAATAAACGATTTTTAGATGAATGCGATAACAATGATTACTATTTTTACATATATCTAATTTTATCCTACTATAAAAGTAATATTATTAAAAAACTTAAACTTTGGCCAGTCTAATTTGTGTTTATTCTTGGAAGGGTTAGTATGGTTTACCTTTCTATTCCTCAAACTACCTTAAGTGAGTTTAAAAATCACTTGGTGAATAGAATTTGACTAAGCTAGCTGTCACCATACACTAGCATCCAATATTTTTTAAGTTAATTAAGTTTGTACACCTGTAAAATTGCAATTTTTTACATATAGAATGCTACTAACATATTTAACAAAACTAAGTAAAGGAAGGGCTATTTACAAACAGTCAACGTATATTATGACTTAAAAATTATAGTATTATACTGCTTTTAGCATCAAATATTGTTTAATGGTAATTTATGCCAAACGTATACATAAACTTCAAAAACATTATAAAGCATAAGAAATTTTTGTCATAAATTTATAAGATTTTGACCATATTTGATGAAAAGTAAAGGATTTTTATATAAAAGATAGAAACTTGCTTTTCCAGGACCTTGTCATTATTTACAGAAGTAAGATTTTGCACTAAGTATTTTTTTGTTTCTACTTTTCTCATACAAGAAACCTAAAAGTCAATCTATAAATTAAATTAATGATAAAATATTTTTGTTAAAATCAAATCATGTTATTCTGCAGACAGCTCTAAAGATGTCTGCACCAGATTTAGATGCTTTCCCAACCTGTAAAGCAGTACAAATTTTTAGCAGTAATGTATAAAAAAGGTATGTTCAATCTAGGCCATACTTTTCTTTAAATCATTTAGTCATGATATGCCAAAAGTTCTAATGATGCATCTAGTGCAATATCAACCATGTTAGTTCATGGTATTGAATTACTATGTTTGGCACTATGTTACTGTCTCCTGTGAAGTACAGATATTTTTATACTAAACCAATACCTGACTTTAAAATGGATTTTTTTATTTTCTAAGTTTACTTATTTCTGCCTCCTTGAGATCTATAATAACTTGCTCTTTGAATGTAAAGCATATGCAGTCACCATAACCTAAATTCATAGCAATCCTTTTAAAACCTTTAACTTAACACCCTGGACCCAACTTAAAAAAACCCAATGGTAATCTTTCACATATTATTTACATTTGACACACCAGCTTTTCTTTGAGGAGTTTTCTATTGGTTTAAAAAAATGCTAATTAATTGCTTGACTTTGTGGTCCTACAAGAGGAAAAGCGCTGTTCTGAACTCAGGGAATTAGCTACACTCGCCCTGTAATAATACTATACTTGAAGGAATATCTTAAACCTCATACTTGTGGCAGCGCCCAACTTACTTTTATGTGATTAATTGAGAAAGACATTTTGTTTTCCATATTTAGCTTAAATTCAAACATCTGAAGCCAAGTTTCTCAGGTGGCAGCCTGCAACGTAACTATCAGGAGAATCAATGTAAACCCCAACTTCCTGGCAATAATGTATGATCTAAACTCAAATTAATAATTGTTCAATACTAAAATAACAAAAACAAACCACAGAGGATGGTGCCCACACCTTGGTGGCAAAGATGCAGTATAGAAATGTCTTGAAGACCACTAAGTTGCACAGAAATGTAAATGTGTGGTCAATATATATAGAGGACTACATTACCAGCTGATAGCTGCTGTATAGACCTCTTGGTGCCTAAATTTTGAGCATTATAGACTCAACTAAAGTCAGTGTTATAACATCAACTAATTTTGCATGATATAATAACCTAGATTGCTAAATTCTTCTTGAGGAGGTCAACGGCTAATTCAAAGCAGAACACATAAAATTAGTAAATTTAAAAATTGTTAAAAAAAGTATCTAGACCAACAAAGAAGTTGATCTAAATTGAAAAATTGAAGGAAAATTGAGATGGGTATTAATTGTTTAATCTTGGTACTAATTCAACTTTGACCAATGAAACCAAACTAACATTGATGATAGTGAAGTAGCTTAATTTTGAACTCAAACTTTAAATGAAGGCATATAGTACCAGACTTGTTATACATAATTTGTATGATGATCAAATAACCATGCTGATATTTCTTGTTTCAATCTGTTTTCGTTACCCATATATTTGTTACCTCTAAAGCCATTGTTGTAGTATCATATATAGTATACGCTGCTTTCTTAGTTCCAATTTGGGCGTTCTTGACCCTTACCCAGTGTTGGTAAAGATTGTTTAAGATCAAGAAATGCAGCTAACTTAGGAACCTTTGATTTTTCAACCTCCTCTTTGTTTAGTGGTTTACATCATTTATCATGTCATTATGTATGACAGCCATGGACTTTGAGATTGATGACTATCTTTGGTAGTTGCAATCACTTAGAGGGACTAATTTTACAACCTAAATTGCTGCTTTTTTAGAGAAAGAAAGATGGGTGAGCCATTGGCTAACAAATCAAATCAGTGTATATACTATTTTAAAAATTGGCAAGGTTTTTTGGTCACAATAATATGGATAGTTTATAGACCTAATAAAAAGCTTTAGTGAAAATTTTAAAGTCTATTAATAGCTTGTATATCATTAGCACAACGAAGATGATAAGTTATAGAAGGTTTTTGAGGATGTTGACGGAGTTTCCTAAGAAGTTGAGAATTAGCACCTATAAGTTTTGATTAGATTTTATGTTCTAATTTATATATTAAATTGTATTAGGGGAAGGCTGACCAGGGGATGGACACTTCCGTGAGCTAGTTTATATAATATAGCATATCAGTATACTTTAAAATTAAAGAAAGAGAATTCTTGATTTAAATATAAAAAGGAATGTAGCAGGGATGTCAGATGATATCTTCAAAGATGTTTTTTAAGTAGAGCTATATTTAAAGTACTTAATAGTATCCCAAAAAGTAAATATCTATAGTATATTATAGAGGAATCTTTAATATTAAGCACACTGAATTATAAGTGTAGTAGTTCAGGTGTTGCAGAAGTAACATGATATATACTAACAAAGAAATTGAGCTAACATATGAGATTCTATAATTAATTTACCTGACAACTACTTTTACCAAATGAGGTACTTAAAAATTATTTGGAAACACTTATAAACACTAATATTTTCTATGAAAATCATTCCTTCAGACATTTTACCATCATACTATTATATTTCAACAACATTATT
Organism: Massospora cicadina; assembly: GCA_022478985.1. Taxonomy (NCBI): domain Eukaryota; kingdom Fungi; phylum Entomophthoromycota; class Entomophthoromycetes; order Entomophthorales; family Entomophthoraceae; genus Massospora; species Massospora cicadina. The sequence goes on from JAKSZP010005601.1 coordinate 64,638, forward strand.
TGCATCATTAAGATGGGTACCAATAGGTCGTGTAAATAGAAAAAGATCATCCATGTAATCTGTCATCCCCCTATGCTATGTTAGGGCAGGTGGGCTTGTAAAAATATACCTCAAGTTCAAGATAGGTTATCTTGCATATTATAACCTTTATTACTAATTTGTTTTTTGGTAACAAAGGTCTCCTTGTCTTTTTCTCTTATACAAATTAATGATGCACTGTAAATTTATCTAAAAATTCTATTTAAAAACTTGAAGCTTGTTTTTTTACAGAAAGTTGACTGTGATTATATATTATAAAAAGTACTGAAGAATGTCAATATGAAACCTGAACTGGGTCATACCTGTTAAAGAAATTTATAAACCTCTGTTATGATAGTTATGAATGGCAAGTTAACTCATAAGTAAGTTTCTTTTTACTAAAAACCCTACTAATTACCAGTAAGGAACTCTTTAGCTGGCACCCTAATTGATATGCTAAGCAATAATAAAATAACACCTTTAGGTTTTTAATTTTATATTTATAGCTCACCATCAACCCCCTAATACAATTTAGTTCAACTAATAGCTTATATAATCTTTGCGCATTGCATAAAATGGGTGTCAGAAAATTGGTTAACCAAACAGTAGGCTCAAACAATCATTATATAATTTTATTATTGTAATCCTCATTTGCTTCTGAGCTAGCAAGAATTACCATTATTTTGCTTATGAAACTCCAACAATTTGCAAACTTTCCAAGTGTAAAAATTTATGGGTCTGGTTATTAATTGGCAAATAACCCCCTATAAACTTTATTACTTGCCCAGGTTTGGTTCTTGTGCAATTTGTCCGCGTTGTATACTATTTGATATTATAAGTTGATAAAAGTATGACGCCTATTATCCATAGAATAATGTAATTTTTATATCTCTTCCCAACGCTCAGCCAGTGTTCCCACTTACAATACTTGAGATGTCTTGATATAGGGATTCATTCCCTCATACTGTCCAACCCAATCTTCTATAAAATTCCCCGGTGACAGTTTCTCCAGTTTGACACACAGTTGGCAGCAATCCCCTATTGTTTCTCCTTCTTCTCAGGATCCCCGCTCAGATCTTTACTCTTTTCCTTAAAGAGTCTCTCAATTATCGCACACAGCAATAATATCCTTAAGAAGAATAGAACAATTGAAAGCTGATAAAGTTTACTACTTAGACTATATTCTGGTTGAAAACTATATAACTATAGAACTTGTTTTTACTATATTACTTGTTTTTTATTATGAGTGAATTCTAGGGAATTTATAGTGATGATTCAGTCATCTAGCCCTTGGTTGACACCTCTTCAATGAAATGGCAGCCGTTACCATTGAATCACCCATCCTCATCTCAGCAGCAATGGTCTTCCCCATCCTGGCTAGGATTCCGTTGTTATACATCCTCTAGACCTAAATGAAAGAGTCAAAACGTGTCCCTAACGTTCTCCATTCAATTCAAGCAAACCAACTATATTTGGCTAGCGACCTGCTTAGGTAATGGGACTTGTTACCCATTAAGGCAGGTCACAAACAAACTGATCAATTTGCTAGTTTCAGGCAGCATCACTCGCCTCACAACTTACTACTTTCATTCCAATCAGTCAGTGATGAAACCTGACTGATCCCAATTGGTACATCTAATAGCTAATCACTATCAGATGCCCCTATTTCTTCAGCAACTCCACCCAACGAGATCTTAAGCGTTCATCCATATTGACCCCAATGGATACAACCAAGCGAATATCCCAAAATCCTCTGAACATAGTTACTCCAAAATCAGGGTCCACTGATTTCCAATTCACCTTGCATTAGGGAGTTATCCCTTAGTGATTCTTGATAATCTAGCAGGCTGGGAATATGTGCAAAAATCCCAACACATCCCCCCTCTTGCCTAGATTTCCAGAGAGAAAAGGACTGAGGCATGAGAACACTGCTTTGGACACTTGGTCAAATACTTCTTTTGCTCAAGTGAAGTACAATCATCAATACTCAACGCTGCTTGGGATGACCTTCAGCATGTGGCTCTCTTCCTTTTCCTCCTTGCTACTGCCTACTCAGAGCGCGGTCCTCATGATCTACTGTTGTGCCAGGATGATTGATTTACTTGTGACAATATTAGTCCCAGGATCCAGTTTTCACCCATCAGGGCATATGACCCACTGTCATATTCAGGATTCTAGGTCCAGCGTCCTCGATTTCCTGATTTTCTCCTCATCCTAGACAGGAGACTCTTGCCATTTATGTTCATTTCGCAGCCCAATTAAGAATGCTTATTTAAGTTTTCCCTTGTTATTTTTCTCTCATAACCTCTTGGCTCATGCTATTCTTAATTCTTCTCTTGGAGAGTTTATCCACTTATTTGAGTTTAATTTCTCCAAAATTGGAGATTAATGTATTGTAGAGTGCATAATATCGACTTCCATATAAGTCCAACATCCCCCTCTCATCCAGCTCATATGTCAAATTTCAAGTCGCAGTACCAACTGCTAATAAACAGTTTGTCTGATCAAAATATTTGGCTCTTCCAGCAGATGAATCAGGATGTGCAATGGAACCGCTTCTATGGTCCTTCCAGGACTCATAAGCCTAGTTTGGCACCAGCAGCTAGTCCTTCCATGGAATTACTGGAAATAGTAACCAATGCTTCTGAAACCAGGCTAGCGATTGTCTTGAACAACTTGCGGCTGATTCTCCCTCTGTCATCAATTCCAGAGTTGAATTTTAAAACTCTCCTGGATTTGGCTCCTTTTGCAGATGTGTCAAACATCATTGTGTATGCTCCTAAAATTATGCTCTTCGCTCTTAATCGCTCTTTTCTTTCTAGGTCAGGCTTGCTTTCTGAGTTCCTCTTCCGACTTGGACAATACTACAAACCCACTGTCTTGACTACCAAGCTCAACATCAGTAACAGTTTCATTTCAAACTTCCCTACACCAAATTATGGGTCTAAGTCACTGAGGCTTTATCCCTAGTGCTGAATCCCTTCAATCTTGAGAACATCCTAGATCAGGATATTGACGCTTATGCTCTTTGCTTTGCCAGAAAAGTTCTTCAAAGTTGGGCCACGAATCTTCTAGCCTCTCCCAAGTTTCATCATTCCTTCAGCTTCAGCTTCTGAGAAGCCCATAGTCATTGCTTACAGGATGCCATTCATTCCCTGTACTACTATCTCATTTCTGGTGCTTCCAATTGGTATCTTTTTCTGATGGCTTTAATAGGGGGCATGATTTAGCAACCCACATCTAGCATCCCTTGTACGCTGCCAACCCATATGTCCAGTGTTCTTGATGAAGCCTGTCATCAGGAACTCAAGACTAATCTTCCAGCTCTGGTATCATATTGGGATTACTCAGGGTTATTCACCAACTGCCTCTTTATATACTGTTGCTTACTTCCTTGCTCTGGGTTTTTGCAGTTGGCTTCTTCTGACATTTCAAATTCCCTTCCCCTAGTCTCTTTCTCACAGGGATCTGCGTCCACTAAATAAACTTGGTTTCATATAGGTCTAGCCCTTGTTAGCGTCCAATCTCACATTGAATTCAACGGGTTATTCATTCCTACAGCAATCCATCCTCCTTCCCCCAAGAGGCGACATAGGCAGAATCATCCCTGATCAATGATTTTCAATAAAAATAAAAATTATAAAAATATATTGAATTCTCTATGCGGTTTATAATCTTTTCCATACCTTTTATCAATCTTTTATTTTTTTCCTTCTTTTTTCCGTGGGACTTGACCTTTTTTCAGTTCAGCGGTCCATTTTTCTTTATTTTCCCCCAAACTGGGTCCTAGGTATTCTTAAACCTACCAGTTTTCTATGGTTCAGAGGTCCTTTTTCAGACTTGACCTAGTCATCAGGACATGACCAACTTAATGGTTCATCAGCCCTTTGGATACTCTTTTGTTTTTTATTGATCCATCACTTAAAATACTTAGCATGGACTCGCTATACAATTCTTCCATTCAAGAGATTCTTGATGGAAAAGGCGTCATTTGCCTTCTTGGCGAATAATCTCAAACAGACCTGACCACAATGCATCTAGTTTATTTCTTCTTCTGAAACCATGCATATTGCAATAGGCAACTCTTTCACCTATTTGATATTCTGCTAAGGCCAGTCAGTTTTTATTGTCTGTCAATTTTCTCATATCCTTTTCTTCAATGTAGTATTAAATGCTTGCGATTGCATCTCAATTAGGATATTTGTCAATCAGTTCAAGTACTGTTTGGCACTCATCCCCAAGGTTGATTCCACCACTGAGTATAAAATTGGTGGCAACGCGGCCTTCCTCCCATATAAAAACTCAAATGGCGTTTTTCCCATCGCCGTGTGATGACTGATATTATAGGTGAATGTCACTGAATGCAGTTATGTTCTCCACGCAGATGTTCTTCCTGCGACCAGCTTTCTCAGCGTCATGGCAAGGGTTCCTTCACTCGTTCTACCAGTCTGTTCATCTCCAGCTGGTAGGGTACAGACATGACTCCTCTTATTCCCATTACCTCATTCAGTCGCAGGATCACATGAGATGTGAAGTTTGTCCCATTATTGCTAAGCAGGACCTGCGGGCATCTATGTCAATATACTACTTGATCCAGTATGAACTTTGAGGTGCCAATAACGTCTTCTCTTGCCAGGGCCTTTGTCTCAACCCATCTTGTCAGATGATAAATAGCAACTATTATGTACTTGACTCCCCCTGTGCTCATCATCAGCGATTCCATCATGTCAATGGACACCATATGCCAGGCAAATCCATGGCGGACCAGTTGGTATCCAGTTGTATTCTTAGGTGGCTTGTGCAAAAGCACTCCACATAACAAGCCAGATTTTCTGTGACATCATAGTTGATTAACTCCCAGTAGTACTGGCAAATATGGTCAGTTTTTTTTTCTCAGGCTTCCATGCCTGACAACCTTATGAGCAGCTTGAATAATAGCTGCTCTTTCCAATGGCTTTGGGAATAGTAACTGCTTCCCTTTAATCATCTCAAACACTTGTACATCCATGGTCTCAGTGTTTTTCATTGCTTTTGAAGTGCACCTTGGATTTCTCGGGGCTCATTCCCAATCTCTCCGTTGACCATTCTCTGGAATAACTCATCCACCTGAGGGTATACCAACTGGACCATTGGTAACTGCAATAAGCCATATGCATTCTGATGAGAAGCCCCCGCTCAGTGGACAATCATATAAATTGTTAGCCTGTAACATTAATGCCCATCAAGCCAGTCATCCTTCTGGTTCTCATAAATTGTGAAGCCAACGCAACGAGGAGTGGACCATCACCACTTTAAAGTGCGTTCTATGGATGTACACTAAAAACTGCTTACAGGCGTAAATTACTTCAAGGCATTCACACTCAGTTATGGTGTAGTTCCTCTCCACAGCTGAGAGTGTCCAGCTCACATATGCCCCCAGATGTTTGTCCGCAAGTTCATCTACTTGGCTTAGTATGGCGCTGAGCGCCGTTAACAAAGCATTAGTTTGTATAATAAACTCTCAATCAAAATTTATTTATTTCAAAATTGGAGAAACTATTAGGTACTGGCGTAGCTTATCGAAGGATTCCTGCACTTCCTCATTCCATACAAATCCTTTTTTCAGATCCTTCAACAGATTGAATAAGGGCTCAGCAATTTGGGCAAAGTCCTGAATAAATCTTCTGTAGTATCTGACCATCCCAAAGAACACTTGGATGTCACAGACACTCTTCAGCACAGCCATTCATTATATGGCTTCTATTATCTGGGCTTGTGGCTGCAAACCACTAGAGTTGATCACAAATCCCAGATATTCCAACTCTGTTTTGAAGAAATGACACTTCCTCAGCTTAATCTTCAGGTTTTTCTGCGGATAGTCTCTTGAATAATTCTTCCAAGTGGTGTAGATGATCAGTAAACGTCCTACTGAAAACATTGATATCGTCCAAGTATACCAGGCACACAACAACTTCAAGTCTCTCAGTATAACATCCATAGCCCTCTGGAACGTTGCAGGCGCATTGCATAGACCCTGGGGCATCCTCTTCGGCTGGTATAGCCCCTGCGCAGTAATAATTGCGCATTTTTCTTGGTCTTATTTTGGCAAATTGATTTGCCAATATCCCAAGATTAGATCCAATAGGAGAAATACTTCACTTCTACCAATCGATCTAGCACATCATTTATTCTTGGTAGGGATATGAATCCTTCTTCATAATCTTATTCAGCTTTTGGTAGTTGATCACCACCTGATTGGAGCCATACTTGTTCTTCACAATTAGAATTGGACTCGCCCGAAACTCTTTATGGAACTAGAAGCCCATGCTTCACTAGTTTGCTGATTTCATCTTCCACTACCGCTTCAGCCACTTTCAACCATCAAATAAGTCTCATCCTGATTGGCAAATTTTCCCTGGTGTCGACCTTGTGGATCACATCTCTCGCACATCCCAAATTGTGTCATCCTGAGCAAATACTTCCAGATGCTTTTGAACAATTCAAGCACCTCCTCTTTCTGGCCTTCCATATGATCAGCGAGTTGCTCTTGATCAACCAATAGTTTGATACTCTTGGTTACCCCAGCCAGTAATCCCATCTCATTGAGAGTCCCAAAATTGTGGAATCTCATCAATTCGGCCATCAGGATTAGATGAACAAACATGATGATCTGATTCTTCCTGATCTTCATTGGTTTTTCACTCAAATTTGCCAGGAGAAATTGAATTTCTCCATGACCTAGCATTATTATCCCAGGAGCCACCCAAGGCTCTACTCTGGACATCTTTCAGTGGCTTCTGACCTCCCCATACAGCAGCTCAGGTATCTCCAATATCAACCCTGTTTCGACTATCATCTGCGATCATGGTGGTATGGTCTTCTCATTCTTGATCCTCAGTGGGAATCCACAATTCTCTAGGATTTCCGTCATCATTTCTTGTTGCTTCTAGCCAAATAGTTGGTATCAAATTGGGACAATGCCATCATTGTATACCAAGTTGATGAAGTTGTTTCTCCTATTCATTGGAGCTTCACCATCCTTCTGATATACCTATGATAACATCTGACGCAATATGGTCAACATATTATCTTAAAGTTACATTTAACTCCATACTTGTGTAGAAATTCTGTCCCAATCAGAATGTCATAGTTTTGGTTGGCCAAAACTATTGCTGGCGCAGATACCATTAAGGACCCTAATCGTTTTGGCAAAGCGCTATACACTCCACATGAGATGCTGGCATTCTGCCCAGCTGTCCCATACTCCTTCTTTTGTTCCAAGTCAGGCGAGATCTTTATCCTTTTTAACAGGACGGTCAATACAATGTTAATGAGCACTCCAATGTTGACAATCGCCCTCACCCTTATTTAATTTCATTTGTATGTCTATATACATACACTCAGAGTATTGTAATATAGTGTTTACTGAGTGTATAGTGGCGTTATTAGCTGAATTGAGGGTTTGGATGATTTGCGCCAATAAATCATGAAATGATTCTTTTTTTGCACTGAGGGGGATTGACATGTTTGCCTCATCTAATCGGACTTTGGACAATTCATCAGGATTCTCAGCATCTCAAATCTTGTCCGCCAGTTGTTGGGCATACGGCAGGGCAACTTCCTTGATTATCTCAGGGTTGATTCCCTTTGCCCCAGATCTGGTCACTGCGTTTACGTCCAAATTGACCACTTGAAACAGTTGATCCTGTGCTCTTGTCCACAAACAGATCACTGATATCAATATCCTCATTCATGATATCAGGAGGAACAGGATTCTCCGCAGCTCTAGACTGTTCCCTGTCTAGGCTGTGGGTCCTTTTCCAGATTCATTAGTGGCAGCAGACTCTTTCGCTTGGACCACGTTGATTTGATCCTTTTGCTTCTTGCAGTGCACAGAGAAATGTCCCTTCCCACCGCATTGATAGCAGACCTTTTCTTTCTTATTCATACGTCTGAATCCTTCAGGCTTGTTCCCTGGCATGGTTCAGTTGTTCATCTCTTTAGCACCTTTGTTCCCTTTTGTGGGATTTGAATGCACACTAAATTGGATTTAAAGCTTCTGTTTAGGGCATCAAAGGTCTTTCCCAAAGTTTCTAATTATCTTTCATTTGAGAGGTAGTAATCTCTGTCATGAACATGGAAGAAATCATATGGTGCAAATTGTGATAGGGCTGAAGGGCCACTTGTAATGCAAATCTGGCATCGAAGTCATCCAGTACCTAAGCTCCAGCAAGGATTTGTGACTCCTGGTAGAACTAATCCGCAAAGCTTGCTAAAGACTCATCCTTATGGAACTGGATTCCCATAAAGTCCTGTTTGCGCTTTGACATGCGTGTTAAACTCCCAAATTCCTTCATGATGGCCGCCTTGGCCTCCGCATACAACCAGCTGTCCCCCTACAGGTGGGGTAACATTAAGTTATGACAGTCAGTGTCTAGGCAATTCATGACCATCAACGCCTTTTGGTGATCACCGTAGCTGTACATGGTCATATCAAACAGTCAAAAAAACGCTGGGGCGTTATCCTGATAGAACGTCAGCAATTTTGGCATTGCCTTAATTTCCTCCGAGTTATCTCTAGCTGATTCTCTAGGTTTGGCCACTTAACTCACTTGGGGAATGAATTCGGGCATCATCTCCAAAATGGCAGCAAAAGTGGGAAGCATGTTTATAGGGGTATTTGACTTCCCAATTATTGTATGAGGGCTTCTTTCTTCAGCATCGCTTGCCACAAATGGCTCACAATCGCATTTGTGAGTTTTTAGCTCCTTGACATGCTTGATCAGTTGCTAATATCAGCGCTGAAATTTCTCAAATGAACGCAATCTGCTTCCAGCTCCATTTTCAGATATAAGACCTCTTGAATTAGTTCCCCTTCTTTCTTCTTTAATGAAGTTACTTTTTCCTTATAAACTCATTCCTGAAAACCATGACATTATAAATCCCTTACTCCATCTTGGCAACTTGTTCTTCCAAGCCTGCGAATTCTTGATGATCCACTGAGTTTAGGGCATTCTGATTTACAGTGGCTAATTCCATCCATAGTTTTTGTAGCTCTTTTTTATATGACATCCAACTAAGTTCTTCTACTCAACTACTCCCCTGTAGTGAGCACCAATTTGTAAAAATTTATGGGTCTGGTTATTATCAGCACTTAACCCCTATAAACTTATTACTTGCACATGTTCAGTTCTTGTGCAATTTGTCTGTGTTATATAGTAATTGATATTTCATGTTGATAATAGTATGATGACTATTATCCGTAGTTGAATGGAATTTATTAGATCTTGGACCAACGCTCGGCCAGTATTCCCACTCAAAATACTTGAGATGTCTTAATATAGGGATTTGTTCCCTCATACTGTCCAACCTGATCTTCTCTGAGATTCCCTGGTGACAGTTTCTCCAGTTCAACACACAGTCAGCAGCAAACCACTATAGTTTCTCTTTCTTTTCTAGATCCCCGCTCAGATCTTTACTCTTTTCCTTAAAGAGTCTCCCAATTATCGCACACAGCAATAATATCCTTGAGAATAATAGAACAAATGAAAGCTGATAAAGTTTACTACTTAGATCATACCCTGGTTGAAAACTATAGAGCTATAAAAATTGTTTTTACTATATAACTTATTTTTTATTATGAGTGAATTCTAGGGAATTTATAGTGAGGTTCGGTCATTTAGCCCTTGGTTGACACCTCTTCAATAAAATGGCAGTCGTTGCCATTGAATCACCCATCCACATCTCAGCAGCAATGGTCTTCCCCATCCTGGCTAGGATTCCGTCATTGTACATTCTCAAGACCTAAATGAAAAGAGTAAGAAAACGTGTCCCTAACGTTTTCCTCTTGATTAAAAAAAACCAACCATATTTGGCTAGCGACCTGCTTAGGTAATGGGACTTGTTACCCATTGGCAGGTCACAAATCTAACAGATCAATTTGTTAGTTGCAGGCGGCATCACTCGCCTCACAGCTTACTACTTACATTTCTAATCAGTTGGTGATGAAACCCAACAAATCCCATTCAGTACACCTGATAGTTAATCACTATCAGATGCCCCTATTTCGTCAGCAACTCTAACTGACGAGATCTTAAGCATTCATCTGGATTGATCCTCAATGGATATGACCAAGCGAATATCCCAAAATCCCCCAAACATAGTTACTCCAAAATCACGGTCCACCGATTAAAATTAACCTTGCATAAGGGAATTACCTCCTAGCAATTCTTGCCAATCTAGAAGGCTGGGAATATGAGCAAAAAAACCAACTCCAAATTAGCAATTAGAGTGATTTTTAGTATAATTCATGATTCTTTCTCAGTGTGTCCAGTATGACTTATAGTTCTTATTTTAAGACACAAATTATTTAGCATGTCAGAAACTAGAGAAAATATCTTTGGACATATAATGGAAATTTTCGCAGCTACCTGAAACTATTATAACAGTTGGACAGTAGGCTAATACCACTCCAAAAAGAATAGCTCCACTGGCATGCTTTTGATTTTTGATGCAAACCTTTTTACAGCTTTTTAGAGAAATGGTAATGTTTAAGCAATTTTGGCAGCAAATGCAACAGAAGGTTTATTTTAATTATAAATAAAGAAGTTAGCTATGCAATCCACTCATAAAAAATATAATTTACTAGAATATTTTATGTTATCCTTCTACTTACCTTCCAAAATGGTATCAACATCTATAATACATTCCTGTTTTTCAAGTGGTAAAAAACCACTATGGGATGCATACGCCAAATCTACATACAACCTGGCGCTCTAAAAAGGGGGTCGTAAAAACAATTACTCCCCTTAACATTGAACCTCCAGGGACATTTCTGAGTCTATCAACTCTAGTTGTGATCCATTATATAACCCCTTCACCAACCTTGTAACTTCAGTTCAAGTATTTGGAGGGAAAACAAGATAACATCTGACAAAAAACAGATAAAATTACCAGGTGCTTTCTCTCAATAATAAGATTTACTATCTGATTTACAACTTAACGCTTGACCAGAACTTGCATTGTCCCAAAACAGTAGGACTACCAATGTCACCACTGACCAGATCTTAATGATCATGGAATGGCTTATCAGAGGCTACCGCCTGCATGATGTCAACCTGTCAGACAACTACATAGGTATTTTTACCGCCTAAATAACTAAGCCAAAGCTATATGGCTTACAGGTCTTACCTTCATGTGACACGGTGATCCTTACCAGAAGACTCATCTCACTTCAAAACATATTTTGGAGTACCTCACTTCCTACATTTAACCTTCCATCTGTAAGCTCCTTTACATGTTGGATCACCAAAACATTGAGGTTTTCAAGATAATGTAATTTTCACAGGAACAACGTAATGACATTTGAATACTCCTTGAACATCTTTAATGAGCCTTTTTAGAAGTAAGAAATTAGGTATTTAGATTCAAGGACATGTTCTAAATATAAGACGCTTAGATTACCTTGGTTATTAACTGAATGACAAATTTTTTCAGGCCATAGGTGACTTTAAGTCACAGAGAACTCAACTCCAGTGGGTCATTGATGTTAACACCCATAAAGCTACCATTAGCTGCTTCATGCACAAAGTGTCAAATTCACTGCCATTGACGCCATCGTCAAGCTCATTTGCACCATAATTTAATCTATTGACCACCACCTGGACAACTTCAAAGACTTGGCCATGGATGAAGTCAACCAAACTTCAAATGATTTAGTAAGCCTTAGCAGGTGGAAATAATGATTACTTCATTCAGCAAGACCTCATAGTACCATCAACTTGTCAACTGGTTGGATCAGTTAAAAGAAAGGATACAGGCCCAGGACTACTCGAAGCCCATAACTGACCAATTCAATGAAATCATAGAGCACTCTGCAAAGAGGAGCAAACTCACATCTATGAGTGACATTATTAATGAATTATACTGAAAGTGCCATACCCTGAATGAACATTATATGGCACAAACACTAGGATCCAGGATTCTGCGTATCATAACTCTTGACTATGGGATACTCTGGACAATGTTCTGGAATGGTTAGGTCATGTCAAAAAATAAGACACTGGGAAGAAATACTACTAAAATGCCAATTAAAAATCATCAAACTCTCAGAAAAAGTTTATTGAGGGCAGCTGTTGATGTAAGAAAGACAAACCAAAGATAAATTTGGTAAATCTTTTTTGGAGAAAAAAGTTGATGACAATATTTGAACTTCTATAAGGTATAAAACACCATAGCAACAACTCTGAAGATAAAGAATTCGCCTCTATCACATAAATCCCATATGTCATGGAAAAATCTGATTAAAAGAAGACTGAGCTTCTATTCTGGGTTATTAAAACCCAGTGAAGAGCCCAGAATACCAAGGGCACAGCTTTTCTAATGACTTTGAGAATGGACGTTCTAGGGCTCATGGGTAGTTAGTAATTTAATAGCGTACCAAAGGCCCTATAACAAACCAAATGTCTGCGATGGGAAAACCGCTATAAGCTTGAGTAACCAGTGTTTGGAGAGGAATGGAGAAAGTCAACCCCTCCAGTTTTTGCAGCTGATGACCTGTTTACAGAACCATAGTAACTTAGTTTGTCTTTAGGATGCAAATAGTTGTCAGGCTCATCTGGGCATGCAGATTCTTGCTTTGAATCAATGAATTTGCAAACTAAATCAAATTCGTTCATTTCATGTTCATACTGAGCTCTAGGTTTATTTTGCAATTAGACTTGAATTGAGTTGCTGCGCAAGGTAGGCGGTAGAGGTGGAACATTAAATTGCTTTGCATGCGTTGGCAGGGGTGGATGGCCATGACAGGGAGTTCTCTGGATGCTGGATACTTGAAAGCCTAAACAGGTTATAAATTTAGACGCTTTTTGCTTACAAGAGTTGTTCCAGAGTTGACTAGTGGGATGGACCTTCATGGTTAGATCACGCCTAGCCAGTGGCGGTCAGAGAGTAAAATCTTAGTTTTGGGGGAACCTGGTTTGCACAGTGAATTGGAGATAATAATTAGGGGTGTAGTTTTAGAAACTTGGCTACACCGTGATGAGCCGCTGGATTGATAGATTGGATTGTCCACTTAACATTTTATGCAAACCCCTACAAGGTGGCAGCATGCTTCACCAGATTGATAAAGAAATTCTGGAAATGGAGTTATCAGTGGAGACTGCATAAAACAACTTGAGAAACATAATTTTTATTTTGAATGGTTCATAATGAATATGAAAAGACAACATACCCTAGGAGGGAATGTTGCCTCTATAGGAGTGAGGAAGATACTAGAGAGGAGCCCACAGAACTGTCCTGGGCCTGGGCCCTATAATGCATACTCTAACTGTTTGGGCTAATAAGAGTGGTATGGAATGGGATAGCCTTCAAAAGTGTCTGATCAAATTGCAAAGATTTTGATATATATAATCCTCAGACTGATGAACAGATCAGAATGATAGAACTAATTTGAATAAATCTGTTCAGATTGGTGAATCTGCAAAGCCTGTTTTATAAGAATCTATTACAACTTGTTGATCAACTATAATAACTTCAGGCTTTTATTATTTGATCAGGGGTGTCAATCTGTAATCTGTTATACTAGAGAGTAATCTATCTGAATTCTTTGACTTGTTTAGTGTTATTTGTTTTGGTGCATATTTTTTCTGTTTCTAGGAACTAAGAGCAAGTGGGCTACGGATTAAATGAGTCTCGGGGCACTGCCAAAGTTGCTTGAAATGGACTACATCCTGAAAACCCCCTCTATCGTTTTTTATAATTAAGAACAAGAAAAGTGGTAGAGAAGGAGGACCCTTATGGCAAGGATTTAACCTATCACTCGTCTACCACATGGTTAAGGTCATTTTACTGGGATAAGGTTTTTTCTGCAGCCCTGGCCCTCCTTTACATCTGAAGAGTATATAACTTTTTATTATTTGGAAAGGCTGATACTCAGGATTTACGCCTCATAGAAGAATTATTCATGCTTACAGCAAAGCCATCACACTTCTCGCTACCTTCTTGTATTCCTACTAATGACAAGAATACCTCAATGTACATCACTGATGCCTCTCTCTCAAACTTGACCTTCTCAAAACCAGATATATACTTGTTTGCATAAGAGCACATTATTTGATAATGATGTTTACATAACCTTTGATAGCTTTTTCCTGTCAATCAGATGGAAACATACAAGAGCTCTTCAAAAAGGTTCAAGTTTTCCATATAGGAACTAGATTAGCGCTGAGCCAAACTTATGATTTACATCCTTGACATTATTAGGATTAACCAAATCACTTGTTACTATGAGATATCTCCATGTCTTACCAAGAGGCTATATAAACCATATTAAACTGCTTGAGAGAGCTGTGAAGATGGCTCAAGCCAAGGATGATCTTTTCAACGTTAGGTTCAACGCAATGAGAACTAACAACTTTGTTAACCACTTCACCCAGAAGGTCCATGTGATAATAGGAGCTGTAATTTTTAGTGGAAGCTGATTCAGCTACATCAATGATCTCTTCAGTGAATCCATACTAAGAATTTTTCAATACAATGACTCTTGTCCTCTAAAAGGATAAAGATATAAACAAAATCTTAGATACCTATGCTGGCAATCACCCTTTTCCAACCCATAAATGTGGAAAACCATTAATACCTACCAGTGTGGTAGGCCCCTCACCCAGAGCTGCAATATCTTAATACAAACTTCATATCTGGAAATGTAAAACACATTCAGTGATGCGATGTTTATAGTAACCTGTTACAACTTTTTATTAAAAGGGAAAACACACTTCTATTGCCTTAAATAGTGTACGTTACACGTGCAGTCAACTATCAAAGGCCTGGAGGAAATTCAGTCAGAATAAAGGAATGGCTTTCTTTTTAAGCTAACTTAACCACTCAAATCCCTATGAAAAACAAACATCTCTAAAATGGACCTTTTACCCCAACAAATTATATGTTATATTAAACAACCATAAATGTGTATGCCATAACAACCTGCACACAATTATAATCAATTGCAGTTTAAGGAGCTCACCAAGAATAAAGATAATAAACTCCTGTTAAAAACTCAAATAAGACTTGTTAGATAAACTTTATCACACTTCCTATGCACCATCCTTGAGAGGAGTAAACATAGCCTTTCTTGTAGACATGATATCCAGAGACTACACTTGTTATAATGATGGGTTTCACACAAGTTTAGATGAAGTTGAAATTACAGTTAACTTTCAATCTGTTTAAGTGTGTTCCACCGCTGTTAAAACTACTAAACTTGTAAAAAATGATGAACTTTAGGATGAGCAACTAAAATCAGAGACCCTTCTGAATCCAAAAGATAGTTAATAATGATCTTGCCATTTGGAGATCATCAGAATCCGCTGAATCAATCAGGAATGATCATGTCTGCCGGAATCCTCCACATTTTGATGCATCAATTCAAAAACCACTGTAACCTAATTGTTCATAGACTTCAATTAAAATTATAAATAGCCCCAAATTCTAAATCGAAATTCTTGTTCAGATCTACCATTTCTTACATAGTTTTAATAAAAAATTTCCTGTTAAAACTAGCAGCAGTTTTCCTTTAAAATGGCTATGTTGTCAAGAGATTGCCCTAGAGACTCAAATTCTACTAGGAGATTCCGCTGGAGCTATAAAAAATAATAATTGTGTAGCCTTCAAAGGACCCAACCCTTAAATTATAAAAAACTCAATACTGGTGCTCCCTTCCAGGTACCTTCTGAGGCTACCAGGTGAAGACATACCTTTTCAAAGATAAGCCCAGCAACCACAGAACTACCAAGATGAAGAAGAATATGAGCATAACTAATGGATTATTTTTTTGGTGGAAATCACAAAGCTCAAGTTAGCACTTTAAACAACAACTTCTAAAGGTGACACAAGAAACCTAGATGAACATTGGAGAAGATTCTCTCAATGTTTAACTCTGGTCTCATTATATAATAAAATTGTTTCCCTTTCATCTACCTTAGCAAGCCAGTATGCAGCAATTGAAAATCTCCTCTGACTCCTAGACAACAAGTCCTCACTTGATGTCAACACTTGCTACACCGCCCTCCAGGACAATATGGATGATTTAAGCTGAAAGGTTGATAAAGCTATCCCAAACTGACCTAGACCACAGAGTCAACTTAGTCTGACCAATCTCCTACTCCCATTATCCATGTTCTCTATGAGCATGTTTGTTTACAAACCTTTTTTATAAAAGAAATATGTGCCTGGGACAAAAAATATTTAGTCTTTTTTTATATGTATGAAAATGTGATGGAATCCGCTACATATTCCAATGGTGCTAGCACATACAAACTTGTCTTGATAGTGAAATTGAGAGATTATAATGCCATACTTCAAACAGTGTACTGCTTGGGCGGAGCTAAAGGACGCCCTCATAATGGAATTTGGAAGTAGTGTATACCTGTCTAATCATAATCAGGAATTCATGAAGATCTGACCTACCGTGGAGAAACAAATAATGAGTTTTCTGAGAAGTTTTATCATGAGGCTCAGGCCCTTGCATCCTGTGATTAAGTTAATTTAGACAATGACATTGCCGCTGTACTCACTGTGTTTCAGAACAGTATGCCGCTTGTAATACATTTAAAGAATGCAAAAAACACTGTTTAAATCAATCCAGGATATTAAAGAATCTATTATGGCTGTGCCTGAGATAAAAAGGCGTTAAACACCAAGCAAGAACCAGTCTCACATTCATGCAGTGATACACTTCTAAAGATCTAACCCTTAAAGCTACCCTTGCTCTTATTGTGGGTTCTTTGGGCATCAGTAAAATTCCTGTTGGAAAAAAAGACTGATGAGGGTGTAAAAGTGGAGTCAGCTTAGGGCGTGAGGCACCCTCTGCTGATGACTCTAAACCTCAACCGACGCTATTGTCAATCCTCACTCTGAATCTTGCCTCTTATTCTCACCTGATAAAGTGGACGTTATGGATTCATTATTTTAAAAGATCTAAATTTTTCTTACTCTTCTCTTTCCTAATCACTTACTATGGGAATACAATTACCCACTCCCCATTTTGGCACTAAGTTACCCATGTTATAAAGGTCATCCATTAGTGAAAATCCTGGTCATAATTGTTACTAGATCTCTGATTACTGTCGTTTCTTCTCAATTGTAAAACAGATAGAGGTTGCACCAGATCAAAACCACACCTTGAATTTTAGGACTAAGGCCTCATTGGACCTGATTTCTGGGTGCTTACTCTTCCCTGCTGCTTCAGTTTGGATCACTGGTTGTTTCAGAATTAGCAGTTGTTCTAGATAATGAAGGTTATGCCTTTATCATAGGCACCCAATTTCTTATTGAATTTAACACCAAAAATTTTGTCATAAAGACTTGTATATTTCTATCCTAGGATATTGCATTCCCTTAGTTGTTAAAGGCGCCAAAAGAAAAAGTGAAAGGAAAACCTATGAAATGTTTATTAGAACATCTGAACTTCATTGAGCGTCTAGGGTACCGAGTAGCTAGCCAAAAACCGACTGCCTCCTTCCAGCGCTGAGGCTCAAGAAGGGATGGCTGTTTACTATAACAACCAGTGGTTATACCCCTAAATTAGAAACTTGTGGACATGGGGATCTAACTTATGACTCTGCCAAGTCTTTTGTTAAAAATTTGGGGAGAGCCTAATCTGCTATTTGTGAGCCTCTTATCTTCGTGGGGGTGCTGGATCCTGCTTATTGGGGGCCCCTAACCATATTGATGGTCAATTTCGCTAATTGTCCTATGAAAACACCTGAAACCAGCCTTTTACCTATTTTCAGACTCTACCTGCTGATTAAGTTGAATACCTGTGCAGGTGCAGAAATCTAAACGATCTGGGGATCAACGAGGACACTACCTTTCCAATGTTGAAGTGAAAATAGGGAACACTCTTAAATCTGAGCAGCAGCGTCAAGCAGATTCTTTGATTGAAGAGTATGCTAACATATTCTCAAAATGCTCTTTGACTTTGGAATGATGAGATGTGTATATCATAGAGTGCTTACAAGCGACTCTCCTCCAATCCATGCTTAACCCTACTAGAAATATAAGGTTTGAGAAGCCCAGGTGATGAAGGAACTATAGCAGCTCTTGGCCGTTGGATAAATTAAGCCCTCACAAAACCCACAGGCCTTGCCATTGCTGCTTATACAGAAAAAGGATGGGACAATGTATTACCACTGGTTGAATATCCTTACTTGAAAGGACAGTTATCCGCTACCATGAGTTGATAATTCCCTTCAACTCCTGGTTGGATCGCAATTCTTCTCTAAAATAGACCTTTCAAGTGTCTATTGTCAGGATGAGCTTGCACTGGAGGATCAGGAGAAATGCACTCTCATGGAAAGTGAAGGGTTATTTGAACTTGCTCAAATTCCCCATGTAATGTGCAACGCCCCAGCTACATTCCAAAGGGATATTGGTGGCCTTTTAGGGGACTTGAAGATGCCATGTGTGTTGGTTTACCTTGATGATGTAACCATGTTCTCCCATACTTTAAATCAACACCTCATTCACTTAAAGGAAGCGTTTGAACATTTCTGCACTTTTTCATTAAAGCTAAAACAAGACATATACCAGTACTTCCAAACTGGCATGATATTCTTAGGCATAGAGTTACCCAGGAAGGGATTTTGCCGCTACCAGACAAAGAGGTCATGATTGAGATGACTCAACAATTCAGCTTACATGATATTCATGTTTTCCTAAATATGGTCAACTATTACTGTTACTTTATTCCCCACTTTGCAGAGCATGTCAAACTACTTACGTATCTTCTCAATAAAGATTTTTCATTCCAAAGGTAAAAACTCAATAACAAGCTTTTGACGTTTTAAGGAAGCTCTCATAAAAAGTCATTTATTAGTTCATCCTAAATATGATAAACCGTTTATCCTCTTTAATGATGTTAGTGATGTGCTCTTGGGGCCATTTGACACATCTTATTACAAATCAAGATGACCATCCTATAACATATTTCAAAAAACACAGACTTAGGTGAAGAGTGATTACAGCGTTACCAAGCGCAAATGCATAGCTGTCTTGCTCGACATTAAGTACCTTCGTCCTTTCCTGTACAGGAACTATTTTAATGTAGTTACAGATCATACCTCTCTATTATGGATACATCAGATGAAGGATCCGAATGGACAGCTGGGCACTCAAACTCCAAAGTAATAACTTCTCCATTGTCCATCATGCCATAATGATACATCAAAATGCTGATGGATTGTCACAACTACCCATATTAACTCTCTATGCCTCCAAGGAATATCAGATTTACATACTTATTGGAAACCCTGAAGAATGGAGCAAAGAGACTTCCTGTGGTTCATCAATTGTTAATAAAATGGCTGAGAAGATCCAGATTGAAAATGGATTATTATATAAACAGGCTTAACCTCTTGTTTGCCTTATGTCTTTCCAATGACTAGAAAGGAGACTTCTCTGGAGGGCTATCTGACTGTAGCCTATGGCGCTGTAGTGAGAACTCATCAGTAGCTGCAATAGCAATGCTACTGGGAAGGTGATGATTGAGTTGATCATGACATAATAGAATCCTGTCTTGTTTATGCTAGCCATAAACCTCCTAATCTAACGTATCAACAACAAATCATTAGTCTTATTGCCCAATTTTCTACTGTCAGCATTGTCATTGTTAGTTACTAGCTATGGCGATGTACAGCCACTGGTAAAATCATACTAGCAGTTTATAATCTCACAAAATGGGTTGAGGCCATCTCAGCTTTCTCGCCCATCACTAAAGCAACTTCTTCATTTTTACTTAAACCAGTCTTCAGCCGCCATGGTAGCCTAAAGGTTTTGGTTTCCAATAATGGCACCAAATTTGTATATTAAGTAATTATGTGACCCTAATTTTTTGATGGGCACTTGTCCTTCCTTTACTGCTCCATATCATCCTGCTATCAACAGAGCAGCGGAACAAGAAAATGGAACTCTGGCCACCATCCTCTACAAGATAGATCAATCTAATCCATCTCATTGAACAAATACCTTACAGAGGCTCTACTGGCATACCAAGTTTGCTACCGTTAATTTATTCAGATGTCACTTTTTTGAGCTCTAGATGGGCAAGAGATGATCTTACCCTCAAGTTCAACCCATATTCTAAACCTCCGTTCCAGAAACAGCTGAGATAACAAAGCAAAGTTTGAAAGATGAATTATTTTGTCTGCAATTTTTAGTTGCCAAGTCTTAGGAGATTATAAGTAAACAAGAAGCAGATAAAAGCAATTCCCAGAGGCCAGCCTTGTCTGAGTACAAGCTAAAAAATTTAATCCTATTTTCCCATCACCTGCCAGGGAAGAGACAAAAAATTTGACATGCTATGGTTAGGACCTTATTGAGTGATTTATCTTTGGGACTGGAGTACTTGATTGCCTCTATCAAATAGGGCTCCATTGTAAATTGAGTCCACGCATGATTTCTCTAAAGATATGCCCTTCCTCAGCAAGAATTTGAGTGGGTATTTTCAGGAATGATGGGATTCATACAAATTTAGTTAAAGTTCAAATGCCAGATATTTGTAATCCACTTAAGATTGTCTCACTGGTGTAAAAGCTACCAAAATTGCAGCAAATTATGAACTCCAAGGTGAGCAACTAAGATCCTAGTTCCCTTATAAACCTTCCAAATTTCAGTTGATAAAGATCTTTCCATTTGGAGATTATCTGAATCTTCCAAACTGATAAGGATAGATTGTGTCCACCAGAATCCTCCACATTCTGCAGAATTTTTCCAGAATTTTGCAGCACCCTATTCATTTCTAGACTTCAACAAAATTTATTAACAACCCCAAGTATTGATAAAGATGTTTTCGTTCATATATACGATTTTTCACTAGTTTTTACTAGAGATTTTTCAGGTACAATTTAACAGAGATTTTCTTTGGCGTCTATTCCATCAAGAGATTGCCCTAGAGACTCAAATACTATTTAGAGATTTCACTGGAGCTATAGTGACTAATAATTGTGTAGTTTTTTAAGGATCTAACCTTCAAATCATAATAAAATTAAAGAACCTTAATATAGGAAATGGACTTTTGTTTTGCTTAAAATACAAAGATTCATATATGTAACATATTAAACAACCAATATCTCTTACCCTGCGTACACTTATTAAAATTTTTGTGGAAAACTAAAAAATGGGCAATAATTGACACCAGAGTACCAGTCAATATCATGTCCACCAAGTTGGTAGCTAAGGTCTCTTATAAAACTGGAAAGTCAATAACAAAGCAGTACATTGCACTTTTTCCATGAGTTTATCATATCAGAGCGAGGTATAGCACCTCGTCCTTCCAAATTTGGTTCATCTGGGTGATGCTACCAGCAATTGGTTTGAAACCAAAATTACACCTAATTTTTGGTGTGACATTTATGTGACACATTGGGTATTTTCAACATGACAGAGGAAACATCTGAAATACTTGGCCAAAGTTCCTGTTTACTTCACATTACAGGACTTAGCAAGAATAACAGTTGCATTGTCCATGTGAATTGCAATACTAGAAAAGTGTAATTCTTATATGATACCACCATGTAATAAGAGGACCAGAGTTTACCTAAACAAATATATAAATACAAAGGACTAACTTTATGACTGAGACGCAGCGTCAAAATATCCTCTGATTACCAGATAATTGTGGGCATCAAACTTGAAATTGACATACCA
The DNA here is from genome assembly GCA_022478985.1 of Massospora cicadina. Taxonomy (NCBI): domain Eukaryota; kingdom Fungi; phylum Entomophthoromycota; class Entomophthoromycetes; order Entomophthorales; family Entomophthoraceae; genus Massospora; species Massospora cicadina. The sequence goes on from JAKSZP010005601.1 coordinate 86,337, forward strand.
ATAGGACTATATGGAGAACTACTTGCTTCAAATTAACGCTTGTGACAGGAGCCTCATGTAGCTTTTGGGTGGCGCTACCTGGACACACCAAGATAGAAAATATGAGTCAACCTACAATATGGTCTAATAGCAATAAAAAGAAACAAATTGATAGCTTATTTACACCTGGTTGATGATATAGAAATGCATCCACAAACTCAGATCAATAGAAGAGTTTGGCTTTACCAACGACGTTCTGCCAAATTTCTTTTCTGTGGTTTTCATGGAAAGTCTATCAGATCTGAAAAAAATAGTGATAATCATGTGTAAGCCTTGTTCAATAAATACTGTGAGGCTTTTGCTATATATGACCATGACTTAGGATGTGCTTGTGGAATAGTTTATTAGTTTTACAAGGAGACCATGCCCTAATTCACCTTTGGAAAATTTACTACACCCGCGTTGCAGAAGAAATAGTAACAAATAAGTTTGGCAAAATTCTGGAAAAATAGATACTGAAGCCATCTAAGAATCCATGGGCTTCTCTGGTGCCATATTTAAAGAAGAAAGTCGAACAAATTGAGTAGTGGTAGACTTCTGAAAGTTACATAATAACACAAAAATGACTTGTACACCTTACTACAGATTAACAATGCACTTGACTGCCTAAGTGGCACCAAATACTTTTCAGCAATGGACTTGATCTCAATTTATTTGAAAATCAAACTTCCTAAGCTTGAGCAGGAGAAATGCGCAGCCACAACATTGCATGACTTATTATAAGCCACATACAATTTCCCAAAGAATCTTACAACGCCCTTACAACGTTCCAGAAGGTAATGGATACTATCATTGGTGACATCAATTTTTGTATCTAATTTACATTGTAATACAAAAGTCCTCTCATGTACTCCATAAGGACATCTAAATTACCTGCAAGAGATGGTTTGTCAATTCACCCCTGCATAGTTAAAATATAACCAGAAATATGCACTCTTTCAAGGAACAGTTAGAATAAATCTTAGTTGCCATATCCAAAGATTATGATAATAACCAGCCAATATTAAAGCCAATAAACAAATGTTACCCCTGTAATAAGTGCAAAATGCAAGTATTTTTGGGGATGGTCATATATCATTGATGGTTAATATGTAATATCTGCTACAATGGCAAACGGCTCCTAAGCTCTTAAAAATGGCATTCCCTTTCTTAGCCCAAACATTTTAGCGCACCTTTGATAGGTTCAGTACATCTCTTATAAAGTCCTCTGTTCTACAAATTCCCAATATTGATAGGGGGTTCATGGTTCAAACCAACACCTTCATGTCCACCATTGGATCAGTGCTCTCTCAGTGGGATAAGGAGGGGATAGAAAATCCTATTTTCTGCAGTTAGAGTCTAACTTCCACAAATAAAATTATAATGCCTTTAAATATAGTTTCTTATGTTAATTTATGCCTGTAAACAGTTCTGGGTGTATTTACATTAAGTAAGATTTAAGGTTGTTAAATACTATGCTTTACGTTTCTGGTAATATAACCTTCATGAGCTGGAAAAGTGCCTATCATTCTGGGCCTAAATTTGCAAACAAAGGTTTTTAAGATATTATATTGGCCCTCGGGTTGGGACCATCTAGTAATAAAAAAAAGATATTATATTGGCCTAGGGCGAAACACTAGAGCACATATTGCCTTGCTCAGTTACCAACTATCACAATAACAGAATATTAGGCAGACTCATGTTCAAGTAAAATAATCAGTGGTATATAATCTAATAAACCACTAAAAGATGATATGATCCTTGGACCAAATGTGGGCTAAAAATTCTTGAAAACATCAAACTATTCAGCAATTAATAGAGTTATCCTGAATTACCAAATACTATCAGAAAAGCCAATTATAAGTAATGCGAACAAGGGGTAGGGCATGGAAGGTATAAAAGACAATAGAGCCTCTTAAGTTTTACTACTATTAAAGAAATACAATATGACATCCTAGAAACAATCTCATGGTACCATTATTGCCAAGTGTGAAAACCGATTTACTAAGTAGATGTTGTACTAACTGATAAAAACTCCTTTTGATTGGCACAATATAACTATTGATGTCATTGGCCCCCTTCCCACTGGTATGAACCATAGTGAGTAAACCATAGTGACTAAAGGACACCTGAAAAAATTAGTAGAGATATGAGCCATACAAGATCTGGGCAATCTAATCATGGTAAAATAATTTGTGGAGGAGATAAATCAGAAGCATGGTGCCCCAAGTTCATTCTAATTGACAACAGCATTAACTTTACCTCATATGCCATATCTAAGTTAAATAACTTATAGGATTTTGAGATATCTAGTACTAAAAAAAAGAAGGATTTTGAGATGCAGTAGTACACTTTATATTCTTAACTTTAATGTTAGCATCAAACGCAATAAAGTTACTTTAGTAAATATTTTTTGAAATATTTCAATAGAATACCCATCATATTAGAGCACGCTTATACCCACTGCCATGTTTGTGGACAATATTAGCTACCACTTGACCATGGGAAGAGCCTATTCCAGCTGTTAATGGGAGACATCCCGCGCTGCCTCTCATGCTAAACTCTCATATGGAATACATTTCTATCTTGATCCCTAAATAATATTTGTTGGGCCTGACTTGTATGCTAATTAAGATATGAGCCAAAGCTTGTAACACTAGCCTAGTGAAGAAGATTAGGGATCATGATATAAATTAATGTCACTGAGCTAAGACTTGAAAATTTGAGGTTGTCAATCTTTTGTTTTTACAGAATAACTATAGCTTTGTGAAATGGAAAATTTGAGAATGCATTGGTAGGCCCCTTTAAGGTGGTAGAGAGGGCATATATCAGTACATTCACTTTGAAGAACATGGTGGATGGTCGCATCATCAACAGAGACTATATAAAGTTTCTTTGACCATATAATAATACTTAAAAAAGAAAGATGAAACTTTTCTTATACATATTTTTAGAATTATTTTTATTTTATTTATCACCTTTTAATTTTATTATTTATTACAGGTAAATACCCACAGCATGAACCTCTCAACCCTTCATATAGTATTCTATCCCTGAAACATTCCTTTGAGGCATACTTGACTTTCCACTCTTACTATACCTTCCCAAAATGAGAGCCCTCATTTAATTTGACCTCACATTGAACCAGGCTGCACGCACCCTGCACCTTACCTAACAAGTGTGTGGAACATGAAAAATATTCTTATTGCTTAGTCAAGGGAGGCTTACTAGAAAATTTGGTTTAACAAACAATAAATTCAGCCAATTATTGTCATATTGGTTTAAAATGTCTCATTTGCTGCCGTGCTGGCAAGAATTACCATTATTATGCTAACAAGCCCCAATAACTTACCAACTCGCCAAGATATTAACTAAGATGGGGTTAAGATAAGAAAGTGATGACAATGCTCAGAGTGTCACTCTGACTCCAAATTAATGATTTTGCTCATATAATTAATCCTGTCAGATAAAGGAGCAGATATATACGGTCAAATAATAGAGCTATATCAAAAGTGCCTGGAACTGATACAGCAATTGGCAAGGTAGCCTAAGACCAACCCCCAAGGAATAGCTGCCCTAGCTTGCTAATGGGACTTTCATGTAAACTTTTAGGCATCCTGTGGGAGAGATGACTATTGTTATAAGTAAAGTTGGCAGCAAGGCCAATATGAGGCTTGTTTTGGTTTTTTCCGCAATGATTTTGACAATATAATTTGGCTAGTTAAAAAAGATACAAAGCTCCATAGATTTTTTCTCTTGAAATTACCTTCCAAAAAGGTAGCAATTTACATATTGATATTGTTAATAATTGCTCTAGTTTCGGTGGAGCCTGACTTTATGATTCCAAACATTTATTATAAAGTTTAAATTTAATTGACCAATTGATAGTTTATCAAACCTAAAGCTCAAAATAATCAATAGACTATATCTAAACAATGAGCGCTTTCCCATAATAACGCCAAGTTCATAACCAAACAAATTCTGGATTAGTCACCCTGTTAGTGCTCCACTGGCTAATGAGATAATGATGAATGCCCAAACCTACTTAATATCATCTTGATATTATGTCTGAGGTTGTATTCAACGTTTAAATCATCTACACGCCCCAATAAAAACCTTATGCCACATATTCTAACTTACTATCAGTTGGTTTCCTAATAGCAGATAATAGAATCACACATTTGTGTTACCATTATTTATCACAGTTTAGCTTTCAATGATAAATCCTGATATACACCAAATCTGAATTTGGACTGTTCCATAATCTCCTACATTTGTGAATCTACTTTCACCCTAACAAGTGTTATTCACCTATCACTCATCACAATTTTGATTTTACCATAATACTCTATATAGTACTAACCTTTTTACTAGTAAAATACTTCATACTTAATAAATACTTATATAATAAAAGATGTTGCTCCTGGAAGTAGTAGCGATTTCCTATACCAGGAGCTTAAAAAGCGATCACTTTTTTATTGAGTTTATTGGCTGTTTGGCAGATTTGGAAGATTAGAGTTGAATCATCCATATACAACCTGTGAACTTAGCATGAAGAAGTACTTGTGTTACAGCTATTCTGTTGTATAAGTATCAATCAAACCTCCCAGGATGCATACACCAGAGTTTTTTAAAACAGGATAACAAACTTAAGCTTATATATGGTAAAGTTTGTTAATAACTATTAAACATTAATTTCTATCTTTCTCTAAACTACTATATTATATACCTAAGATCTTCTGAGAGCACCACATCCATACTAAGACTATTTATATTACATATATCAGATAAGAGTTAAAGTGAAATAGATAGCTAAATATTTAACTTAATATAAAATTATTTAAACTTAAGGGATAATATATTTAATGCTAGAAAATTAAGAATCGATCTGCAACTGATAAAAGTTAAGCTGTATCAATATGTCAAAATATAGACTAAAGTTTTCATTTAGCAAACAAAATTAATCTAATCAATTTTAAATTGTTTTAAAAAGACATGAGATAGCATATAAAACTAAAGGTTATACAGCTAAAATGCAAGTTGAATATTTATTAGTGAGAACTAGATCTCATAAGGATGAGTTGATGATTAGAAACACATAAAGTTTCCAGACACTGCTTGGCTCCAATATACTATCATTATAAATTTAGATTAAGTGCAAAAATGACAATGGAGTTTAAGAGACCATTTATTGTCATACCATAACAGATAAATAAGCAGAAAAGTTTTATTTAGATGTGAGATATATATAATCAAACAAGTTTCTATGACAAAACAAATTGTATAATAAATTTATAAGGTAAACTTAAATTATCTCTGCCTAAAATTTAAAAATTTCAACCAAGTTTTGAGACAATGATACTATTAATGCCTATTAGTAAGAGCTGCCTTATAAACATTGTTGATATGCTTAAGAAAAAGCAGTTATCATTTAGGACTAAAGTGGGTAAGTAAAAATTTTATAGGCTAAGTACAATCTATATAAAGAGAAGTGTACATTTTATATATAACAATAATGAACAAAGAAACTACATTTTAGATGAACTATACATGGTTATTAAATATCTTATAGTATATCAAATGAAGGCTTTAGAAAAGCTTACCTATAAAATGTGTTTGAATTTCATTAAAAGCATAAAAAATCAAAGTTTGAAAATTGGTTTTTATTAAAATAAGAAGAAAAAAATCTGGAAAGAAAATACATTCTTTTAGTATAAGGTTGTTAATCAGGTTTTTTGGTGCACCATTTGTTTATTAAAAATGTGTAGCAAAAATAGTGAGAAGGATATGTTTTACTAAACTAGGCATTTATATAGAATAAAAATGGGAAAAAGGAATAAACTTTAAAAAACGCATTAAAACTTTGAAATAGTTGATAAAAAAGTACTAAAAAATGAAATAATCAATAAAAGTATGAATAATTGATAAAACATTTGGAAGTTGGTGCCATATATAAAATGACTTATAGAATTTTGATCACGTTTAGTATTGCCCTGTGTGGGGCAGTATATCACTAATAGGTAATTTAGTAAATTATTCTTATATCAAATTATTTGCCAAAGATATTGTATCATTGATCTAGTGAACAAGTTAAAGCTTATATTTAATTGGGTTAAGTTATAAACTGTATGCAGCTAAAAAACACAGTGCTGAGTATATATATGGGTTCTTTTTGTTCAAAAAATATTTTGACTAATGCATGAGACACAGACGTAAGTCTTCAATGAAAACTGAATTCAGTGGTCAATAATTCATGTTATAGTTAATCTTTTAATTTATATAAATTTTAAGGCAGAATTTCAATAGAGCTGCAATTTATAAATATTCTTGTGTTAAGTTGCATCTGAGCCTTCACCAAGTGTGGATGTATAGTGCTTTATCCCAGTAATATTATCTTAATTGTTCCAATAAGTATGATCTATGCTTGCTATTATATACGTACTATCTTGTGTTATGTACAGGTGCATGTGTGTGCTATAAATATAGTAATTATATTCCAATCACTTTATATATTGATGGTCAGACATCATAAAGAGCAGACATTAGTATAATGCAGTTTCTAAGTGTACTGGTTGTTGATATCTCTAATTTTTTTCAGTATTTTTTGTTGCTTGTGATTACTTTGTATGTGGTGCCTTGTATGATCGTTCATTCCATGGATACTTTTATCTCCAGTGGTGCATGCATGAGTCTGTATGTGGGTGAGTGTTTAATAGTGTATGCAGGGGACTGCTTGAATCAGTCTGTGCTGTGGTGTTTAGTAACAGCCAGCCTGAATGCGTTTCAAAGAGGTGATAAGATAAATATTAAATTACTGACAACCACCTGCAACTTAGCCATAAAAGATTCTACTTGAGTACTCTAAAAAGTATATAAAATTATACTAATCCTATCATTAGATAGATGTAATTTTGAGAGATATAGTAATGGTCATGACCTTCAGGTTGATGATGTAACAATTAACTCTAATAAATGCGCTAAAAGCATCTATAATCATCTATATATATGAATGTTTTTTGTTTGTTTCTTCGTTTTGTATGCGTTCCTGTACCATTCATCTGATTGTGATGAAACTTTATGAGTTGTTACGCGCATGCCAACAAGGATTTTTGAATTATTACAGACATTTTTTCATAGTAGTAAAATTGATATAGTTTTATATGTATAAGTGAACTAAATACATTTAATGGTAAATTAAAATATCGTTATGATTAAGCAATTAGATATTTGGTTGTTTCATTAGTTTAGATGGTTTTTTCAAGCAGTTGGTTTTTTAAGGTTAGTTAATAAAAGTAATAGTTTTAGTAAGCGGTTAGTGAGTGGTGATTCAATAGGTTAAATGGTTTTTAGGAGTTGTTGGTGGTTTTTGTTTTTTTCAATAAGGTTAGTTTGAGTTTATCAAGCATTTGTTGATTAATTTATTTGGTATGTTCAATGGTTTTAGCTAAGCGGTTTAGTGATTTATCTATATATAGATAGCTAAAACTGATATTGAAAGCAATAGTTAGAACTAAAAATAAAGTGATAAGCCAACTTGATTACTAACCTCATTTAGAAACCTATTTGTATCTGTATTTACTTTGGTTTTGCTTTAACAATAAGAAGTTAAGTTCTGCAGTTTTGAGTGGCTTTCAATAATGTTCGATTTAAGCGCTTAAACCATAAAATATGGTAGCTTAACTATCAATCATATGTTTATTAATAAATACTCTATTTGATTTTCTTATTATGACTTTAAAATACTTATTTAAGTTGTTTCCTCTAATTTGTAAATTATCTGACAAGTTGGTTTATATTGGTTCAGTCGATTATAAGATGGTATGTCACATATATGCACATAATGAGTTTTAATATAGAGATATTTTGGTTAACAGTTTGATAGTATTTGATTATTCTCTGATAGATTTAATTTTATTACTGAGTGGTTGGTGTTTTTTGGTCAATCTGTTAGATCCAATGGTTTTGGGTAAATTAATGTGGATTTTAATTGGTCAATAATTAAATTTGATTTAGCTGAGTGTTGGTGAAATTTTGGTTAAATTGATAAATTTTAATTTTAAATTGGCCAGGGAGTTGGTGAAATTTGGTTGTTTATTATATTCAATTGGTTTTTGCTGGGCAGTTGGTGGATTTTGGTGATTTGGTAGGTTCATTGGCTTTGCCAAATGGTTTGATGGTATTAGAGTAATTTTATAGATTCAATTGGTTTTATCTAAGTAATTGGTGGTTTTTCAATAATTTGATAGGATTAACTTTATTAGGTATGTGGTTGGTGATTAATCAGTTTAATAAGTTCAAAGGTAATGAGTAGGCAGTTTTGTATATTAATATAAAACCTAAATTATTCAGTTCAAATTATCTGATATTAAATAAAACTAAGTGACGCTGGGTAACTCCACTAGTTTATAATATACTCAGCACTGTGTGTTCTTAGTGTGTTGCAGTTTATTCTTGGACCCAATCAATATAAGCTTTATTCTAAATTATTGAGAAAAATTCTATAAAACAATTTTAATATGGCACCAACCTCAAAAAGGTTTTATTAATTAAACAAAGGGGAAAAGTTGTTTCATTGATAAAAACACTTGGTTTTAACTATATTGGGTGCACTGATTTTATGTCCCTAGTCTTTTTTTCTATGAAAGCTACAGTTTTTTGCAATTCATTTTTAATATTTTTTCGTGTTAGTGAAATTTTTAAAGTTTTCAGCATTTATCTCAACTTACACTTGTGGGATATTATCTTAATAACCTTTGTGGTGATAATATAAGTTATTGAAACACAAAAACATGTGATAGCGTACAATTATACATACAGTTTTGAAATACAAAGGAATGAAATAACTTATTTTGAGCATATATATGGCATAAAACAATATTAAATACAAACATATACTTTTCTTAACTATAGAAGGTTGGTTAGCCTGGCAGTTAAAATTGCTTCCACCCTAGTGCAGGCTTTGAGTTCAAACCCTGTACTGTCTAGAAAAAATTCTCAGTGTGGTATATTTGTCCCAAGCTCAACCTACCTCAAATATTTTTTCTTAACTATAGCATTTATATGTACAATCAGATGGAAGATTTAGCTAATGCAGCAATGTGACATAGAGGGCATGCAAAACTCATTCAGGTAAGAATTTTTGCTTGTAGCTCTTACTTTTTTAGACTTTCTCAAGATGGTCTTGTTTGATGCTCCAGAAGTAGTCTGCCATCATATGCATGTCTTATCACCATTGATAACGCTCTTCCATTGTCTTCAGGTTATGATGGAAGTGTTCCCCATGCTCATTTCTAAAATCCCCAAGGTTTTTTGTAGATTTAAAAAAAATGGCTATTCAGGAAGTGTGACTTAATACTCTTATGCATACAAGGTTGCAAAATACCTTTAACATCCTTTGAACCAAAAGTAGATAGTTTTCTGCCTTCTTGTTACCAAGAAAGTTGTTAATAATTTTTACAAAAGATATCCATGATGCTCTCTCCCTGATCCATCTTCTTGACAAATTTCTTTATAACATATAAGGAATCAAATGTGAGGACCATCAAACACACCTTCTTTTATCTTGTTAAGTGACATACCAGAAAAAGCAGAAACAATGTGTTAAAAACAATTATTTCCAGTAGTCAGAGCCTTTACAAATTGCTTCATTAAGCCAACCTTGATATGAAGCTGGGAAAATGATTCATTATTGGCTGTATTACATGAAAACTCGAGCATGCAAAGTAAAACTGACTGCATATTTGGAATCATTAATGCTAAAATACATAGAAACTGTAGAAAAATTTTATGTAACAGACAATTTTTTGTTCCCTGTTTTTATTTAACCAAGGAAAGCTGACCAGGGGATGGACAATACCAAAACTGAAACTTCAAAATTAACTCAACAAAAAAATAACATGAATTGACTGCCCTTTTTGGGCATCAAAACACAAAAAGAAATGAGAAAATTACCTACCAGGTGGCATAGTGGTGAGCCGCTTATCCCATCATGATGGAGGGGGGATTAGGAGGGTCATCATCAGGCTCAGCATTGTAGAGGCGGATTGATGCTGAGAGTAAGGGGGTTGGAGCATCCTTAGGATGAGGGTTGAGACGGAGTAGATAGTTGTTGAGATCAACTATTTGGGCCTGGATTAAAGCCTCTATAAGTTTGGCAACGTTGTATTTGGCCTGGATGCAGATGTTAAGAAGTTGTTCTAATTTCACAGTTTTCTGTTCTTGTGGTGCATGTGGATGAGGAAAAATCTGCCAGTTCAGCAACATGCTTGACAGCCTTGGTGGTAGTTTTGTAAAGGCATTGGATTTCCTCTTTTGTGGTAGGAGGAAAATTGGAGGGGAACAAGAGGGTGTGCAGCCCATTTTTAAATTCTGCAACCAATTTTTCACATAGTATGCAAATATGGAGATTATTAGACTTGTCCACCACGTCTGTGGCAAGCTGGTGGTCACTTTGGAAAAAGCTTTGGGTTTGCGGACATATCAGCTAGTCAGGGCTGTGGTATCAAAGTCTGAATTCAGGTAAAGTGTTAAATCAATTGGATAGCTCAGTGGTGGGACAATTTCATCTGATTTGGTTACTTTCTTTAATAAGTTCCTGGGATTATGATTGATTTGGGAAGATATGTGGGTAGGTGATTTTGGTTTGGTAGGTTTTGGGGTGGGTGATTTTCTGGATTGAACAGTGGTCCAATCCTGCACCCAATTGGTTGGCATGGGTATGCATTGGCCAACTTGGGTTTGAGGTGCTAGATTTTGCTTCTGATTTGAGTGCATGGCCTGTGGGGGTGGGGGTAGCCAAAATCCCCACTCAATTGCTGTTGGTGTGGCCTCATGGGTGGTGTTGTCCATGTTTTCAGGGTGTGAAGTATATTGACATACCTTTTTGGTGTGGTCCAATTAATAACAGAGGAGGCAAATTGTGCAACCGTTGTCAGTGCAGTCCCAAAAGAAATGGTCAGTTGCAGATGGGATATAGGCATGTAGTGGGATGTGCTGGGCCATGTTCAGCTGGTGGGGGTAATAGTGGCCATTGCCTGAGGTGCTGTGAGGCATTCAGCACCACTTGGGACAACGAATTGGAGGTTAGGGTTTTTTCCATAAGTGGACAACCCTGACATCAAATCCTCATAAATTGTTTAAGGGGAAGGTGTGAGGGGAGGTTCACAAAGGTTACCACAAGTGTGATATCATCTGGGAGGCGTGTTCAATGATGGTAATGGGAGTATTTTTATAAATTAATTATGTATCTGCTGCAGTGGCTGCATCCTCTTTAGTGGGAGTATGATATCAAAATAGCCCTTGTATGGTCAGAAGTTGATAAAACCTGCTGGTGTGAAGGTGGCCATTGACAGCTTAATTATTGCTTTGTCAGCATATGGGAATAGATGTCTGTACTCAACGTGGAGGCAAAAGCAGATATTGGATCAGGCTAGGGCTAGGGGTGGGGTGGGTTGGGTGGGCTCATGCGAGGTGGAATACTAGGTCCTTTGGGGGACATAGCAACTATGTATTTGGCAGACTGGATGAGCCAGCCTGCACATGTTTGCCTTCTGGGCGGTACATGCTAGCGGGTGGAGCACTGCTGCCCCTTACTGGGGCACCTGGTGGTGGATCAGAGGACAAAAATTTGGAGATTGGTGCAGTGTTGTGATGGAAAATCAACTTGTTTTTCTAAAATTGCTCAAAATTGATGTTGAGCAGAAAAGAAAAACCAATTTTTTGTTCCCTGTGTTATATATATATTTTATTGACTATTTTATAATTTTAGATGTATTTTTATTGATTATTTCATACTTTTTAGTGATTTTTTGAAGTCAGTTCTTTTTCACAAAATTTTTATTCCACATATCAAACATTTTGCTATTAATCTAATTTATCCAAATTCTTTATACCACTAAAGACCTTATAAAACCTTTATATCTAGTTTGATCAAGGTACTTTTGTCTTTATAAAATGTATATAAGCAATTATGAAACATTGTTTTTTGCATTAGAAGAGGTTCAAATGTTCAACCTTGTATATATACATCATTCTAAATTTTCTTTTTGTCTGCCTATCAAGTAAATAATTAATTTATTTCTTTTTAATGTCAACCAA